>PRKT01000097.1:505159-516228 GCA_003671525.1 Saccostrea glomerata | reverse complement strand
TTTTTTTTTTAATTTCACTTAAATTAAAGGTCACAGTGACCTTGAAATAGGTCGCGACACACCTTCTACCTAAGACGCATAAACTGGCCAAGTTTGATGATTGTAAGTCTTATGGTTTTCTTGTTATGGGCCGGAAAGGATTTTTCCATATTTGGCTATAACTTCTTAATTAAAGGTCAGAGCGACCTACTTTTTGTGCGCGACACACCTTCTACCCAAGATGCATCAGATGACAAAGTTTGATATTCCTAGGCCTAGTAGTATTAAAGTTATGAGCCGGAAACGAAAAAGCTAACAGACAGACGGACAGACGGACGGACACGAAGCCTATAACATAATACGTCCCGTCTTAAGACGGGCGTATAAAAAGTTATGATATTTTTGTTGTTATCATCTTTTCACATCTTGATACAAAAAGTGTTGCCATTTTTAAAAAAAATTAAAGGGACAAAATCTACTAAGCTGCAATTCTTCATTTAATGCAAAGTACTTTACAAAAATTATATAAACAAAAAGATATGTATTTAAATTGTTTTCTAGCGTATATAATATATTATTAACAAGAAAATCAAATACTTTATGGTTGATAAAAATTTGATGTTCGAAGTGTGGTAACATTTTCACACTCTTTTTTATTCTTTGCGAGATAGAAACTTAATATCATGATTATATTCTGTAATTGCATGATTATATTCATGTTCAAGAAGTTAAATGACTGAAATCTAGATCCAATAATGTCTCATTAACCTACTTAAACAATATAGATATTGTTTCTCTCAGTCAGATGTGATGTACAAAGTTGTTTGATTGTACTGTAATTTCTAAATTTAATTTGAAGTATTGTTGAGTTATTTTTATTTTTATGAAGTAAAACAAATTGTTCTGTAGTTTTATTTGGATAACCTTAGGGCTTCAAAAAGGGGGAGGGGGTGTAATAATATTATAAATATAAAATTATCAAGTAAAAGTTATCATTTTTTGAGTGTATTTTTGCATTTAGAAAACCATTTTCAATTTTTAATACAATTGATATGAAAAGTGAAAAGTTGACACTGTTATTTGCTAAATACCCCCCCCCCCCTGGTATGACCCTCATCATTGTATGTCACCCCTACAATGTAAAAATAAACTAAATTGTTGACATTAAGATATTCACATACTGTTGTGACCATTTTGCACCTTGCAATTAATAAGGATTCTGACAGCATATGGCAAATAACATTATCGGGCAAAAATAGTCCATGTGATCAAACATGATTTGGTGTTGAATACAAGGTTTTAAAAAATATTTTAAATCAAACTCTCATAGAAATTATTTTACTGTTTTATAAAAATCAGGTCTTCTTGGTGTATATTCTGAAATTCGATTTTTTCTCGCGGAAGAAATATTTCATTTTAATTTTTTTCCCATGAAAATGATGCAATTAATTTATTTTCATTGATATACACTTGCAGTAATACTTCAAGAAGGTTTCTGAAAAACTTTCAAGACTGTACATGTCGTCATTTCACTGTATCAGTCCGTAACATACTACCACCCTTTTGTTTATTTTTTACACCATTTTTTGACAACAAAATTTTAGCAAATTTTAGAGTTACTGCCCTTTGCTTTACCATTGCTACAAAAGATGATGAAAAGAAGCAATGATATACTAGTACATGTATGTAAAGTACAATTTGTAGGTAGATATATGCTGGCACTTTGAAGATACAGGTTTTAACTTTAGAACTTACAGTGACTGTACAGGTAAAGGAAGTAATTTACAGACAGTAGTAATTCAACAGAGGTAGAAGCAACTAATGACAGTCACACTAATGCTTTGGTAAACAGATCTGTGGAAAACTTTTTCAGATAGCCAGTCATTCGGACCGGCAAGAACACAAAATTTGCCGGTCTGAAGTGATTTTTGTCGGTCCGAAATAGTTAGTTGCAAAATTATAAAGAAAAACATTACACTTATTTTCTTAAGTACACTTTACTTAATAAAACATTTTTTAAAAAGTCTCCATTTCCAGGTCCATCCTCCTCCGTTTTCGCTTTTTTGCATTTATGACAATACTAGATTTCATCACTTTTTGGCAGGTAACAATGATAATTCTCCATAGTAAACGTAATTTTTTAAAAACATTAATGCATTTGGGAATTGTACTTTGCCTCGAAAATGAGTCTAAGAAACTCTGTGCATCGATTATAAAGATACCAACATCATGAACCTGATCGATGAAAAAAACCAAATCTGGGACAGTCAGAACGACGGAAGTACTATAGGTTTACCGCTTTACTCAACTATGTTTGAATTTTTTCTGCCAAAATGTATTAATACCCAGCTATTTAGCCTGTCTTATCTTTTTTTTAATGTTTTTTACCTAATTCTGTCCCATTTGTAAATTTAAAAGGTCATGCGCGACAATGCTGGTTTCGCTTTCATTTCCTGTAGCCTCGATCTCGTGCAAAGAAAAAGTATTGCGCAATAGTTCATAAGGTACGATAACTAAGCTGGGAAGTGTGCCGATGATAGGCCTAAATCAAAATGGAAAATCAAAAACCTTTAACAAAGATAGAGGTCTGTCATTTGGACCGACATCGATAGCAATTTTACCGGTCACAGGCATTTTTTGCCGGTCTTGCCGGCATGACCGGCAGTTTTCCACAGCTCTGGGTAAAGTAACTGAAGTTAGAGGAAACATACAACACTAGCACTTTGGTAAAGATAAGGAAACTTACAGACATTAGAACTTTTTTGAAAGTAACTTACGGATGCTATCATTTGGTGAAGATTACTTACAGACACAAGCACTTTGGTGAAGGTAGCTGGTGGTGACACATGTGTTCCCCATTCATCTTCCTCCTCATCCTCATCTAAATGCTGAAGAGAGAATAATACATACACATACAGGTATATAGTTACACCGGTGTTACATGCACATATAGAACTCCAGGATTTAAATGTGTAATATTATACATGTATATGAATCAAATGTAAAAGCTAGAGCAGTATGTGCTGTTTTTTCATTTTTACACATGAAAGAAAATTACGTCTTGGTATCGTTGATCAATTGGAGTGCACTTTATTCTGTAAGTCTGCTTTCTGTATTTGGGCTTCCACATTCGTATTGGGTTGCCATGCATACGGATATGTATTTCTAATTGGTCTGTCAACCATCCATTAGTTACATGGAATTTTCCACCTATTAAGAAAATAAATTTGAAGTAAAAATATGCATCAAGAAAACCTTAAATTTGAAGTAAAAATATGCATCAAGTAAAATTTCCATCTGACACTGCATATATCACTTTTATCAATTCTATAGATAAATTTTAACTCTCATACCATATTCCCCAAATTTTTCTATTGTTGCATCATACTTGAGTGGATCTTGCATATAGTCTATAAAAAATAAATAGAACAATCTAACTCAGTTTTCTTCACTTGAGGTCAAACATACATATAAGTGCTGATTAACATAATTACAGTCTTTTAACTGATCTTACTACTGATACTATTATCATACAAGTTTTTTTGAAATATAATCAAAATGATGTAAAATATTTTACTGCCAATCCATTCAATCTTGGCCTGTAGAAATGAAATGATAAAATTTTTTACCTGTGGGAGAAAAGATCCTGGGTGCAATGTTAGTTTCCCAGCGAATGACCTTGACAGATTTGTCCGTAGATTCGCTGTCCGACTCCATTACTTGACAAACAAAGTATCTGTAGCAGTAATTTTTCATTCCACATAGCTTCACTCTCTTCCTCCAAACATCACTGTAACAGTTCAGAATTATTTATAAACATTATACCAGTTTATTGTTTACAAACATCCAATGATACAGGTCAAAATGAAAACTATGTGGTGCTTATTAACTCATTTACAGTAGGGATACAGATTATTTAGAAATCTAAAGATATATATATTATTTTATTTATTCACCAATCAAGGGCCCTTATATAATATATACAGGTTTTTCTTTTATCATCATATGCATTTTACCTACTGTAACATTTGGAAGTCAAAAATTGAAAAGAAAAATCTACTTTTAGATGTTTTAGTGTTAGAAATTAAAATAGTTTTCCATTGTTTTTGTTTCCTTTCATACCTACTTTATATAATATACTCATGTAATAGGCATATAATTTTGTAATAAAGTGTAATGAATACTTAATTTACTGTCATGTTACTTGGGTTTTGAATCAGAGGCCATGGATATACACTTTGACTGCTTAGTTTTATTACATTAACATCACATAATCCATATAGTTAATACGTGCCGAATGTTGCTTCACATAACAATTTCACTAATCTCTCAAATGTGCATGTAAACATTTATCATGTTTATATATTCCAAAACATTGGAGTGGTTATTAATCGACTTCTTGACTGCATAATACGATTTACCTATGTACTCATAGGCAATAGACATCAAACAGGAAAGAGGGTGTGTCTCATTGAATAATTACTAACCTGAAACATTTACTACACAAACAAGTCCCACACATTCTTTGAAAACCTTCTTAAAAAATTACCTTTAAAGCAATCTACAGTGCACTTTGTTATAGTTTCAACGAAAGCAATTTACACATTGCTTACATCTAGCTATATTCATACATGCTTAGCTAACAGTCTTCTCATTAAGCTTTTATGCACTGAGGAAGGGGCATGGCTTAAAAACAAAAACAAAACTAGATCTATAAATAACTGTCCTTTTTTCACATTCTTACCATGTTGCCTGTTTTCCCTCCGTGCACCCACTGGCTTCCTCTTTGTTTTTCCTACACTGTGAGGGGCTGGTGGACTCACGTGTTAGCGCCACTGCATGGTGGGGGTCCCAGTTTCCGAGGCGATCACAGTCCCCCACCACGCACACCACCTCATCCTTCTCCACCTCCACCGCCACCCGGAACATCACCTCAAACGTCACTGACATCATCGTCATGGTGAAAGTCTATTTGTAGATTATAATCTCAGAAGAAATATGAATAACCTTGGTGTATTAATCACACTACTTTTAAGCCGCTGTCAACTAGTTTTTCTTTCTCTGTCTGCCATCTGTAAATAAATGATTTTACAAAAAATAAGGTTTATGCATAATAAGAAACATTTCAAAACCCATATACAAGCAATAACGAACACTAGTTTAGTCTTGAACATGTTGAAAACATCAGTGTTCATTAATTCATTCCATGTACTCCATTTTGATATTGCATGGAAAGTAATGGAAACCATAAAGTAAACCCTTAAAATAATTTAAATAAGGTTTATACATAATAAGAAACATTTCAAAACCCATATACAAGCAATAACGAACACTAGTTTAGTCTTGAACATGTTGAAAACATCAGTGTTCATTAATTCATTCCATGTACTCCATTTTGATATTGCATGGAAAGTTGGAAACCATAAAGTAAACCCTTAAAATAATTTCATATTAACATAATATATAGAATTTAGCAAAGTCATTCAATATCCAATTTAAAATATGTTAATCAGTGTGTTTATTCACTGAAGCACAAACTTGTTGGTTCGCTAGTTGATAAATAATCGCATTTGTTTGAGTCCATTTTATACAAGTCATAGTAAATAGATTCATTGCAGGTTTCTTTTGACAATCAATATCGATGTTAAAAATTCACTTTAAATTGCTAGTTGCCTTCATTGAGAATTATTTCCTGATGTGTTTCAATCAACTGAATTTCTATAATCTAACCGGATCCAAATTCTTTAATGACTCAAAAATAAACTTCGTTCTGTAAACAGGTTTACAATAATTAAGTTTTCAGCGACTTTGTACACAGTGAATATAGAGCATAAAGATATAATTTGACATCTACATGCAATTATATTTCCATCTTTGAGGAAAGAGAGGGAGGGATGAAAACCATCATGATTATACCACATCAGCTAGCTACCTCAACATGCTCAACACTGATCTCTATATGGCTGAAAAGTTATCAGCTGAGACCTTTGTTATAAACAAAGAAAAATTAATTACCACAATTCAGTTTTTAAACAGATATAGCATCACATTTGTCTTAGGTAAAAATAAATATTTCCCTGAGAATTCAACAATTTTTATACATTAATACTTAACATTAAACATGTTATAGTTAATGTACTATTAGTTCAAATGGAATATTGTCATTAAATACACAAATCAACATTATAATGCCTTTAGAAATGCACCTGACTTTGAGAATGAACCCATGTAGACATGCAAGACTACCCCGATAAATAGAAGAATTTATATGTGGGCCAGAGAAGGACAAGTATTGGGTAAGGTCATTGGATTATCGAAATTTACACAAGCATCAGGTTACTCTTTTGTCTGAACCCTGACAGCTGCCAATGATTCAAAACTTTAAACTGCATAGAGTATATACACCCCACCATTTGCTACAAACTTTATTTAATTTCTGCATTTAATTCAATTAAGAAATAGCTTGAAAATTAATTCTTAATGACTACTGGGCATGAGGATATGGTATAACTTTTCAGCTGAAAGACTCAATGGGAATTTTCTAACACCAGCTTATACACTGTTTTATATCCCCATAAAAATTTATATATATTAAAACAATTTATATGAGCTCTACTACCAGATAGCTGACTCCTGTATTGACCTGAACTGACAAGGTGAAAAATGCAAAATAATGTTTTCACTGGTGAAAATACAGGTAACTTAGCATATTTGACCAAGCGCTGTGTCAACAAAAAAGGATCTGATGGATATATGTTTTTAGTTTAAAGTTCAATCTGCCTATAAACTTACCAGTGTTTGAGATGTTCTGATTTCTATAAAGATTTTTCAATTCTTTAAAATATATACATGTATAGGCTAGCAATAAGGAACTGCTGATTCACAAAGAAATAGTTATAGTCTCATAATACCTATGAACATCATGTAGAGAATCAATAAACCCACTATGTGCAATTGCAAAGATACTTACATATTGCATCCTTTATAAATAAGAAGAGAAAAATGTCCTGTGTGCCCTTTATCCCTTGTTTGTAGTCTTATAAGTAGTTGTATAACACTGTTATCATACTATGTCATATCTTCTAAAAGTCTTTATCTTCATCAACAATGCTCGAGAGATTATGTGTTCAATGACATGCAACTTTGCCTGTTAAGCTGTCTGTCCAAAAAGTACTTAATTCAAAAGGTTACTAACTCATGATCTGAAAGTGTTTTAGGTAGATCTAAACTTCATAATTAGAATGAATTTTAGAGGAGAGAAATTGTTTGTTGTGACTGCATGTACTTATTTTTAACAAGTCTTAAATAGTTACTATCATCTTTAACATGCACAATAAGAATCATTATCAAGGGTGCCTGTTATAATGATTATTTTCTTCCTGTGCAATAAAATTTAACAATACATGTGCTAGTACTTGACATGTATCTAAAGTATCACATGCATGTCTTTTGTACACATATCTGTATTGCCACCACCCCCACCTAACCAAAAAAAAAATCTATTTTCATAGCATTAAAATTGATTGAATTAAATATACATATACAGTGGAGAACTAAATGCCTTATTATCTTATAATAATGATAATTTTTTACTTCCATAAATATGTTTTCATTCCTCAATAAACAAATTCTCCTGAGATTTATATTCAATGATGATAGGTTACACATGTTAAAGATTCCTGGTTCATCAAGAATTCACATCTAAATGTATATATACACTTAATGATATATCCTGTCCCAATATTACCTATATTTACTTACAACATGTATATGTAACTATAAAGTGCAATAACCAACAAAGACTGGTTGACTTGTCTGATGCATGTGGATTATACATGTATTAATAAACAGTGCATGTCTGAGCAAACAGATCCTTAATTTTTAGGGCTGGGTATTGGCCCGAGATTTCGTATTGCGATATATTGCGATATTTTTAACTGTATTGCGATATGTATTGCAATATTTTCAATGTAATAAAAATGGCATTTTCTTACTATATTTACTTTAATTGTAATTGTACATAACTATGATAAGTAACCAACACGGAAAAAAATCTTGTTGATTTCATTTAAGTTATGCTCTGAAATGTTCCCACAAAACAACTTCTGACTTACTGTTTGGCTTAATAACAAACTTTCATAAGTCCATTTCTATATTTAATGACAAAATTCCTTAATCAAAGCTTATTGCCAATATATCGATATTACAAAATCGTATTGCGATACGATATTTTTTGTCATTGTATTGCAATATATTGAAATATCGATATTATTGCCCAGCCCTATTAATTTTGTTATATTTTTTCAGCTTTTAATTTTTTTTTATGACTTAATGAATATTAATGGTGAACACAGTTTGGATTTTACAAGTTTCCTATTAATATTTGTCTAGCAGTTTCTTAGGACATGCTTGCAGCAAAATCTTTTTCAATACAACTACTTAGATTATTTTTAAAGTTTACATTTTTAGTTATTCAATACCTTTGGATAAATGATGCAAGTGGAATTTTAACATAGATCTTATCATTGCCATTAACATTGTATATAAGAAGACATTTTCTAGCATAAAAAGTAGAACATACAGCTCCTAAGCTCCCGCTAGTTGGCATGTGAATAAACACAGAAGTTACCATTACTTTTGAACATATTATCATACGTTGCATTTTGAAGATATAATATGCCATAACCACATACATGTATACAGAAATATATATATACATATATATTGTACCTTTCTCCTTTCGGGGTACAGCAGATCAGACAGGTTTGTGTCAATGTTAAAAATCCATTGTTCTATCTGTCTTAGCTGTTCTCTCAAATTCCTTGTAACATACAACTAGTATGGCTTGACAAGAAATCTGAAATGTAATTGTAAGATTGGTTCAATAAAATGTCATAAGTTGCAAGAATATTTATATAAACTGTAAACATTTTGGGGGGTGGGGCGTATGCTTGTGGCGGTTACAAAATAAGCAATTATTATTATTGCACTGGAAGATTATGTAATAAATATAAGCATGATAAGTAGCAAAACTATCATGATAGTGTGATACTATGGTCACAATTATATGTCATACTTTAAACACACTTAAAAATTAAGGTCATAATAATGCACAAGTTTCCATAGATATATCTCACCTTCAAACAGTAAGAATCCTTCAACTGACCCTTTACTAATTAATGATGACCATGACCACACTTATCTCAGTAAAGGAAACACGGTCAGATTAACACAAATCCTGAATGAATGGAAATAACTCAAGGTCCTACTCAGGTTATATGAATCCTGTTTGAATGGAAATAACTTGGGGTCCTACTGTACTATACACCTGCTTACTTAAAATTAAAAAAAAAGTTTCCTTTCTAAATAATACACGTAATACAAAACCTACATGGATCAATGAATAAAACTTACATCCACTGAACATGCTGAATATTATATCTGTTATTTCTTATGAAGACTATTGCTGCTAATCAGTTCATAAGCAACATTTGATTAGCAAGCCAGCTGGTCAAAAGGTCAAAAGCACAGAAATCAAATGATTATATATAGATCGATATTACATATGTATTAAATTATCATTCCTACTAGGAATCAGATCTTGAATCAAGTTTTTTTTAAAATCATCTAAAATCTCAAGGGTAACTGCTAAAACACTTACTACTTCATCATGTTCATTTTACATCAACAAACAAATTATACAGTGTAAAGCATTTTACACATTGCAGAAAAGCAAATTATGTCAAAACTTAGACACATAACTGTAAATAAGTATTATCAGTGATAATGGCATATACAGTAGAAATCAGACCAAGGTTTTTAGTCGCAGTGAAATAAGGTCAGGAAGACTGATAGCTACCGTATTAACCCTCCTGAAGGTAGTTTACTTGACATTAAACTAGACCTTGAACAGCAAGGATACTAGAAACCAGGCTTAAACTGGCACAGTAGTGGGACAAAAAAAAAGGCAGCTAGGTTGTGGAAAAAATGACTACTGCAACTTAGTAGCTCAATCAACTGATGTTTCGATACATATACCTTGTATACTGAACATGTGATCATTGTAAGGTGAACCGTAAATAAACCATAGAAGCACACTTAGAAATCAGTCATCAGAGTCATAATTAAGTTCAACATGTTCAAAATGCTAAATATTTGATGATTAAATGATGTCAGAAAGTTTTAATTGGCTTTTTGTACGTATATATTATCACATGTACATACAGTATATACTCTTGAAATATAATAAGGTCAAAGGCATTAAAATTGTCCTCTGTTCACATAATTTAGGTCCTGACACCTTAATTCTCTCTACTTAAATCTCACTCAATTCTTTCTAGATTCAGCTAATGATAAGTTTATCTAAATTTCATAAGCATGATAAGAAATGTAACCAGAAGTCTCTGTCGAGACTGAAGCTCTACTGGTTTGTACTTATTACAAATGAAGACAAAAGTAGCAGTTGGGACTTAAAACTTTACAACAGCAATAAATAAAATAATTATGCTTGATTGAGCTCTTTTTGTGGCAAGATACTGCAATAAGACTACAGCTGTAGGAGTAGCTATTAATAAACTTTTAGAGTATTTACAGTTTTAGTAACCATGGCAACATCATTCCTCGAAATCAAAAATCGATAAAAAGAATTGTGTATCTTAGTGTAGTCTACTTGTGTGCCAAGTTATAATGAAATCAGACCAAAACTGTAGAAGGAGTAGCATATTGAAAGTATTTCACAGAAATTTCTATTTTTAGTTACTACAGCAACACTGTTCATTGAAATCTAAAATGGATATATAGAATTATGTATCTTAGTGTAGTCTACTTGTGTGCCAAGTTATATTGAAATCAGATCAAAACTGTAGGAGGAGTAGCATTTTGAAAGAATTTTACAGAAATTTCTATTTTTAGTAACAACGCCAACATCGTTCGTGGAAATCAAAACCGATACACAGAATAATATATCTAAGTGTAGTCTACTTATGTGCCAAGTTATATTGAAATCAGACCAAAACTGTAGGAGGAGTAGCATTTTTGAAAGAATTTTACAGAAATTTCTATTTTTAGTAACAACGCCAACACCGTTCGTC
>PRKT01000097.1:466565-503639 GCA_003671525.1 Saccostrea glomerata | reverse complement strand
GACCAAAACTGTAGGAGGAGTAGCATTTTGAAAGAATTTCACAGAAATTTCTATTTTTAGTAACAACTCTCACACCGTTCGTCAAAATCAAAAACCGATACACAGAATTATTCATCTTAGTGTAGTCTACTTATATGCCAAGTTATATTGAAATCAGATCAAAACTGTAGGAGGAGTAGCATTTTGAAAAATTGTTTACAGACAGACAGACAGACAGACGGACGGACGCCGGACGCATTACTATCGCATAAGTTCTTCTGGTCTCTGACCAGTAGAGCTAAAAATAAATAAATATTAAGATTTACTCAATTAAAAAGACATCCTTTGATCCTCAAAAAGTCAACTGGTCAAAGGATACTAATTACAAAGTATATATTCAAACACATTACAACTCCCTAATAACAAGAGGCCAATGCCACATGGGGAAGGAAGTGGCTATAATTTATATATATATTAATTATATACCTTATTGATCATGTAACATATTGTATCAATAGTGATTTTGGGTGTTTGTTTTTTTTTTTAGCATTTCAATTTGGTCAAATGAAGTCCCAATATACTTACTCAAATCTCCAAGCTGTTACTAAAGGAATCACTGTCTAGTTAGTTTAGTATGTCAGGGCATCAACAATAGTTGGAAACAAGGGATAATTTGCAAAGCCCATTATGCATAAATTATCCCATGTTTCCCATTATTGTTGATGTCCCTGGCATAGAAGACTAACTAGACAGTGATTCCTTATATTTCCATTTCATCGTGAAATATAATTGTAGATTTAGACTTTAAAATTGCAGACAAAGATTTAAATTACACGAGGATTCCCATCCCAATCTCAATAGTCCTAGCCCATTGACGTCAAACACAATGGCAGCCGCACGAAATGTTCATGCATGTATTTGGCCTCCTTAGCGTCAGACTCTAAGACAGATGCACACGAAATTTGCATGGGATTGCATACTAGGCCTCCTTAGCTCCTGACCTATCGACCAGCGTAATTTACATTATGGCAGAATTATCAGGAAATCAACTCCACTGACTTTCAAAGGGATATCATAGAGAAAAAATTCAAAAATGGAAATATTATGGAAACAAAGATCCAAATTTAATTTTAAAATGCTTCTGGTGGTTAATCTGGTATACTATTTAGAATTTAATAACGATAAATTTTTTTTATTATCAGATTTTAGATGTAATAGCTGTTTTCAAAAACACCAAAGCTCTGCCTAGTGTATTGGTGTTACAAATTAATACGACTAAAACCATAGTCACATTTCCAAAAATGACTTACGCAGAACAGAGAACATTTTATTGAGACAAAATAGAATTTTCTGGATGACAGTTGGCAGTTCATCCGCCATTTTCTTGCCCAAATTTTCCTTTTTAAGCCAACCAATTTGTGTCTGGCAAGCCAAGTTAAATTTTTTTCTGTGCTAGATATCTAGTTCATGGTCATCTCTGTTCTGTTTAGAGAAGTGGACAGGCGTAGGCGAAAGCCTGTCCACTTCCCTATATAAGAGAATAGATCGTCTCCTTCGATTACAACTGTCATTGAATACAGTCATTTTACCAGTAACGAATCGGTTTCTAGTTACGTATTAAATACAACCCATATCTTTGAATTTCCAAATTTTCTTTGTTGTTGTTTAATTTGTATTTCTAAGCTCTACATATAAGTAGTACAAAAATTTCCAAAATATAAACGGTACAGGGACAGAGCTGTCAAAAATAACACCCCCTTCTTTCCTAGTTTCGAATCGATTTTTCAGCATCGAATCAGGTGCTCTCTATTGTTGCAGACTTAATAAATGAAAACGGTCGGTCAAAATTATTGTAGAAATATACCTTCAAGAAAATTCTACATAAAGTATATAAGTATTACATGTTGATTCAAATGATTATTTTTCTAAAACTAAACAATATGAAAAATGTTGCATTTTATGAGAAACTTTTAGTGACATGCGTTATTATAATTAATTCAATCATCTCTGAGTCATAATTTTCATGGAATATTATTGCTTATAAATCGTTTTGATAGTGTTTTCACATCTGTCAGCTTTTTTTGTTTTTGCATCCCGTAAAACGGCATTTTTCGTTCTTCCAAAATTCGTGATTCGTAACTAAGAAAACAACACGTGGTAAGTTTAGATGTTAAATTTCATTCAAAAGTCAATTTTCTTTGAATTTAATATTTTATCTTTTTGTATTTATCCTAAATATTGATTACATACTCAATCTGGGTCGATAACATATCGAAATTTTTATTTAGACGCATTTTTCGACACACTTTCGTTTTCTTAGACTTGCACTTGCGTGTGTTAAAATCTAGGTCATCGGTTCAAACTGTAAATACTGTGGGAAATAATCATGCAGATATTACAAAAACACAACGCAGTGGTAGAATATTCATTCTTTTATTGTATTAACCTAGTAAGATTTTAAAAACCCGTCCCTATGTTTTTCTAGAATATTTAAATAAAAAAAAATATTCGATACTGGCAAATATTCGTTACTGGTAAAATGACTGTAGTTCATCACCCAAACCTTCATTTACTGTCAAGACCATCAGCAGACAATAAGTTAACTGTGGATTAGTCAACATTTAGAATTGGGATTTTGCAAACATCAGCCGATGGTTAAAATAAACTGTGACTCAGTGAATGACTGTTAGGGACTTAAATTTTAACTCATAAAGCATTGGTATTCTGTCTTAGAACTTTAATTGCATCACATGTTTGCCAGTAAATGGTAATTTGAATCATTATGGGAATATTTGGGAAACCTGCAGTTTTTTTTGTTTTTGAAACCTTATACTCTTATCGTGCTTATAAACATAAATGATGCATGTCACTCAAACATACACAATTTAACATTTAAAATAAGGTACCATAAGTCCACATTAATATCAAGTATGATGAATTCTTAGTATACATAATATTTTTCTACCCCAAACCACCCTGGCATTACATATCGTCGTTACTTCTCCCGGCCACTTATATTTTTAGTGTTACCATGCCCAATATTGAAACACGCCTATTTCGAATCGACAGTTATTGATTTTAATAGCTCTTTTGAACAAGTGCAAAAGCCGTATAGGAAATTAATGCTTTAATTACATACACTTACCTTCAAAATTCTCGATACCAAAGCTATGGGCCTAATTTACTAAACACTAAAACAGACCTAACCGTAACCGTAACGGATTTATTGTCCTTCTTGTTATTTCGGATAAAAACGGAAAATAGCTATACACAATCCGGATCGGATATCTCCGGAATACAAAGGGTGTCACTATGCCATTCGGGGGTATCAGTGACCAGAGACATAACGCGTTACATGGTTTTATATGTCTCTGCAGTGACGTATCATTGTTTTTGAAAGGGGGAGGGGCAGAGAAAAAATCTGAAGAAAAAAAACTGAAAATCAAAATAAACAAAGGCACATGGGCCACATCGCTCACCTGAGCACATGGACTAGTTAAAAAACAAATCAGCAAAAGTATATTTGTTGGGGGAGGGAGGGGGGTGGGGGTGTTAAATTTTCCATTTCTTGAGAATCTAACTTTGTAATTTTGCAATACTTAAAAATAAGATTTTTCAAGATTTTTCTGGACAACATATTACTTGATCTCCCATTGTGACCCCTAGCTTGCAGCCCCCCATACCCGCCCGGGACATTATTTGAATAAATTTAAAACTTCAATACTTGCAGATGCTTACATGTCAATTTGACTAAACAAAACTTTCCTGTTCTGGAGGAGATTTTTCCCTATATATATTCTTTTGCAAAACTGAGTTTGATTCCTCATTGTGGCCCCACCCTACCCCCGTGGGTCAAGATTTAAACAAACTTGAATCTACACTACCTGAGAATGCTTCCAGATGAGTCAGTTTCATCTTTCCTGGCCCAATTGTTCTGGAGAAGAAGATTTTAAAATGATTTTTCCTACTGATCCTATGTAAAAATTAATCAGCCATTGTGGCCCGCCCTATCCCCGGGGGTCATGATTTGAACAAACTTGAATCTACACTACCTAAGGATGCTTCCACATGAGTTTCATCTTTACTGGCCCAATGGTTCTTGAGAAGAAGATTTTTAAAAGATACCATTAATTTTTCATTAATTCATAATTATCTTCCCTTGGAAAAAGGCTTGGCCCTTTATTTGAAAACACTCGAATCCCCATACACACAAGGATACTTTGTGACAAGTTTGGTTGAAATTGACCAAGTGGTTCTTGAGAGGAAGACAAACAACGGACAAATTTTGATCAGAAATTTAAAGCTCACTTGAGCCTCTGGCTTATAAATGTACATGTGTTTTTGCATGTTAATTTATGTTGTAAATGTTTTCTTGTGATATTTTAACTGTGATAGTCGGTTCAAGAGCTCTACAGAGCTCATGTTTCTTGTTATGCAATGCATAAAATTATATGTATACAATGCCGACTCTAAATAAAATTTACTTATATTACTTACTTACTTAGATCAAAAGGTCAAAATTGTTGGTACCCAAAGTAAGGCCTTGTCACAAGAAAAAATACTTGTGAAAGTAATGTTCAAAAGCAAAAGTTATGAATAAAGCTAAAGTTTTCTAAAAGTGAGTCAAACTCTTCTCAAAAGCAAGTCAAACTCGAAAGTCAAGGTCAAAAATATTTAGAATGGTCTTGTCAACATGAATAATTAACATGTGAAATATGAAAACCCCACCAAGAACTGATAAAAAATAATGGCCATTAAGATTAAAGTTATATGAATTTTTGCATAAGTTGCTCGATCCCCATAGTCAAGGCCAAAAACGTTGGTATCCAAAGAAAGGTCATGTCACAAGGAATATACATGTGAAATATGACAGCCACAGCTCCCACTATTCAAAAGTTATGGGCAATGTTTAAGTTTTTGCAGACAAATGGAGCAAAATCTACATAACCTCGATTCTTCGATTACGTGGGGCATAAAAATGGAAAATTGACCAAAGTCGAGAATCCTATTTCGGGGATGAGGTTGGGGTAGGATGATTCCAACTTCTTACAGTACCAAATGCTTTTGCTCAAGCTTACTCCATTATATATTTATTTGAATATACTGTAACGTTTTTCTCTATATTGGGTGTTTGTTATTACCCGCGTCACAAAATATTGTGGATCCCGTGTATAAGATAGGAACTTTAGATCTTTATAGATCTAACATAAGAACAATGACAGAGTCTGTTTTAACGAGTGTATTAATAATATCCAAGAGTAGTTTTACAAATCAAATCCAAGCTATGAAATGTCGGCTCACTAACTCTCTCTCCTTATATACCCTGTCTGACACCTAACGTGATTAGGGCACCTTGTTAGGGCGTTAGGCTCCATCATTAGGGCACCTGTTAGGGCGTTAGGCTCCATCGTTAGGGCACCTATTAGGGCAATCGGCTCCAAGTATTAGGGCCTCTGCACCATCGTTAGGTGTCAAGACACTTAATACATTTATAGCATCTGATAAGCACCATCATTAGGACACTAATTAGGCTCCAAGATAAGGGCACTAATCAAGTACCATGGTTAGGGCTTAACAGATAAACAAAATTCTTATCTCTGTTTTATTTATAACAATAACATATTTTCATGTAAAACAAACACATTACAATACTTTCATATTTTACAGGAGTATTCCTCGTGACAAGACCTTTCTTTGGGTACCACAAAATTTGACTTCGTGATTTTGATCTTGGTGTTTGACCAATTTCAACCCCAAAAAATCCAAACTTTAACCTTAGCCATTAAAGTAACTGTAGCCTTAATGTACACTTTAAAAAATCATTACATAATCTGATAATTTATAGCTGATGCATCCTGTCCTAAGTGTGATTACCATGGTAAAGATAATGAAGACTTTTATTAATTAATATAATTGTCCAGCATATAGGACATCATAAACGGGCATCAGTGTTTCACAAACACACCTTGTTATGCTCTTGTAATCGAAGATTGGGGGCACATGTATATAGTGGTGTGTTTGATTAAAAAGTTGTAGATTTGTATAATATTTTTAAAGTACTTGTTAAATATTGATTTTTTTTTTTTTATCAGAAATTTAATTCAATTTTGGGGTAATATAATATGTACTTATTTGATGGCAGTGAGCAGTGTCTCACGACCTGCAATTCATGGCCGGACGCCCCTTCCCTCCACTAGTCTGGGTAGAGGAAACCCGTACCCTCTTAAGGAAGATCCCTCAAGGAGAGCACTCTCTAAACAAAGCGTCATGGTTCAACAGAGAAGAAGGCGGACACAGCAAGCACCGCGGAATGTTTGGAGCAAGCTTGTAAATATAAACTTTACTTTTTTGTAAAGTCAAGACAATGTGGGACATTACATCATATTTAAGTGCATGTGAAGCACATGTGAAGCGAGAGACATAACCACTAGATCACGGAATCGCTGTACATATTGTCAAGTATATGCAGAACTAGAGTCACATACATGTATATATTCATGTTCGGTATTCTCAAAATTTTACACAATCCATCATGGTGTTTGATTTATTTAGCCTTTATTACAGTTCTAATAGATGTAATAAGAACATAAAGTCCGCCGAGAACCTGTTTTATACGCAATAACTTTCCTCATGCCCCTGCGCTAAAAATAGCGACATGTAATACTATAAATACTAATAAAACAAACGGGGCGGGGCACTTTGAGAGGGGCGAGAGAGGTCTTAGGGAGTTTTGGTATAAAATTACATTGCATAAGCTCAAAATCTTCCTGAAATATCGCCCGAATATGATAGTGTTACACACAGACAGAATGTATAAATTTACGACCTTGAACTTTGACCTTTTGACCTCGAAATTAATAGGGGTCTTCATTAGGCCACAGGGAGTTGTTATGTAAAATGTCATTGCAATAGCTCAAATGGTTCTAGAGATATCGTGTGGAAACGAAAGTGTTTTAACAGACAGAATTTGCTTATTTATGACCTTGACCTTTGACCTTTTGACCTCAAAATCAATAGGGGTCTTCTTTAGTCCATAGGGAGTTGCTATGCTAAAGTTCATTGCAAAAGCTCAAAGGGTTCTCGAGATATCGTGTGGAAACGAAAGCGTTACAGACAGACAGAAAGACGGACGGACGGACAAACCCAAATTAATATCCCCCACTTTTCAAGCGGGGGACAATTATAAATTTACATTATCTTTACTTGTTTTGTAAAGCCGAATTTTCTTGCAGTGAATTAAGGCAAGGCACATAAAGCACGTCTTGGTCATAAACTGCATCTGTCTCCATCTCCAGACATCCTGACATCTGTCTTGCCACTGGATCTAGATGGTTGTGGACGAGAGAGTGAGGTTGGCGACGCGTAACCCTTCTTTACTTTAATCAAACTTATTGCACAAGTCCTTGATCATCCTCCATCCCTTCTATCATCCAACCCAAAGCCCTGTGGCGATAGGCGAACAATGAAAGTGACAGGCCTAGGTGCAGGTACACTAGAAGTCGCTAGTCGCGGACCTGCACACAGGCGGCACAGTCCATAGGTCACTCTTCACCGACCGGAGCAGCGTTTGAGTTCGGCAGCCACCTGTGCGACTGGGCAGCCCTCTTTAGGAACGCACTGATCAACTCCATGGCAAGAAGAGCGGATAAGAAAAGGTATCCCAAACATTGCCTGCACCACCCTTCCCTAGCCAGTTTACCGCGGCTGGTGGGGACCCTACACACGCGGTCGAAATAACAAAGAGAACAAAAAGAAAACAAGGATCATCCCACTATACCTTGGATCGTTGATCGTTCGAACGCTTCTCGACAGAGACACTACAGACAGACCCCAGAGACGCACAGCACCGATTGCAAGCGAACTTGCGAGATAAAACATTGACATCGCGGCTCTCAGTGAAACCAGCTGGCTGGTTGAAGAAGGTGAACTTTGTGAAAGAGGCGCTGGCTACACCTTCTTTTGGAGTGGACGAGGAGCCGAGGAGAGACGAGAAGATGGTGTAGGCTTTGCTATAAAGATGACACTTGCTGGCAAGCTAGTCGGCGTACCCAAAGGATTGAATGACTGCCTGATGATGGTGAGACTCCCCCCCACTCGAGGAAAGTTCGCCACTACTTACAGCGCATACGCTCCTACCCTGACTAACCCAGAGGAGACCTAAATCAAGTTCTATGAGGACCTCCACAATGTCATCAACGTCGTCCTTAACACCGACAAGCTCATCATTCTTGGTAACTTTAATGCCAGAGTTTGACGTGACACCACCACCTTGGGAAGCACGGAGTGGGAAAGTGCAACAGTGCAACTGCTGCTTCTCCAGACCTGCGCTGAACATGGCATTCTCATCCCAAACACCCTTTTCTGCCTTTCCACCCGTAACAAGACGTCATGGATGCACCTTCGATCAAAGCACTAACATCTCATTGACTACGTCATCGTCAGGAAGAGAGACAAACAGGACGTTTGTGTTACCTAGGCTATGTGCGGCGCGGAGTGCTGGACAGATCGCCGTCTAATCGTCTCTAAACCCAACTTCCGGATCAAATCAAAGATACGTCCTCAGGGGACCAAGGCTCCAAAACGTCTCAACATTGACAAGATCAAGATGCCTTCCACCTCTCAGTACTTTGCTGACACCCTGGGAGAACGCCTGAACTCCACAAGGATGACCACGACGTGGAAGCAGCATGGAGTACACTTCGTAATACAGTATACAATACAGCCTTCTGAGGCCCTCCACCAGAAAACACAAAGACTGGTTTGATGAGAACTGTGCCGAGATCACGCAGCTTCAAGAGGACAAGCATCGCGCTTACAAGGCTCATATAGATGATCCCCACAGCCAAGAAAGACCTCTGAAGAACGCTCGCAGCACAGTTTAGCAAAAGCTTCGGGATATGCAGGACTCCTGTCTGAATGCCAAAGCTGACGAGATCCAACGCTTCGCCGACTCTCATCACACGAAGAACTTTTACTGTGGACTGAAGGAAGTCTACGGGCCAACTCCATCAGGCTTATTCCCTATCCTCCGTGCTGACGGGTTAACACTCATCACAGAGAAGGAAAAGATACTCAACAGGTGGGCGGAGCATTTCAATGGCGTTCTGAACTGCCCCTCTACCATCAACGACGAAGCAATCAACCGACTACCCCGGGTTCCCTTCAACCAGTCATTGGACGCTGTTCCCATGTTGGAAGAGATCCAGAAAGCAATTAGTCTGCTGTCAACTGGCAAAGCACCTGGCGGAGACTCCATCCCAGCTGAGATTTACAAAGAAGGGGGCATTGCTCTAGTCAAAAAACTCCACCATCTGTTTGAGTTCATTTTGGACCAAGAGAAGGTGCCCAAAGACCTCAAGGATGCCTCAATCATCCACTTGTACAAGCGAAAGGGAAATAGAAAGGCCTGCGTGGACATTTCTTCTCTCCATTGCAGGTAAGACGCTAGCGCGGGTTCTGCTTAACCGTCTCATTAAACACCTTGAGGATAGCCTCCTGCCTGAGAGTCAGTGCGGCTTCCGAAAGAAATGGGATACAATCGACATGGTGTACGCTGCACGCCAGCTGCAAGAGAAGTGTCAGGAACAGAACTCCGACCTGTACTCAACTTACGTCAATCTGACCAAGGCTTTTGACTCTGTCAGCAGAGAAGGCCTTTCGTGAATCATGGCGAAGTACGGATGCCCAACAAAATTAATCACCATCGTTCGAGAGTCCAAGACGGCGGCGAATCTTCAGAGCCATTCTCTGTCTCCAATGGAGTAAAGCAGGGCTGCGTCCTCGCCCCGAAGCTCTTCAGCTTGATGTTCTCCGCCATGCTGAATGATGCCTTCGATAGCATGGACACTGGAATTGGCATCAAATGGCGCTTTGGTGGCTCAGTCTTCAACCTCAGACGCCTACAAGCTAAGTCCAAGGTTCAATCGGACACCATTAACGACCTCCTGTTTGCTGATGATTCTGCCCTCAACTCTACCTCCGAGGTAAATATGCAGCACAGCGTTGACAAGTTCTATGATGCCTGCGACAACTTTGGTCTGACTATCAGCACAAAGAAGACCGAAATCATGCACCATCCAGCACCAGGCAAACCGTATGTTGAGCCCAACATCACCATCAACAACCAACGGCTAAATGTAGTGGACAAGTTAACGTACCTCGGTAGCACTCTCTCCGAGAACGTTGTGATCGATGACGAGGTGAACGCTAGACTGGCAAAGGCGAGCGTTGCTTTCAGCAGACCATACAAGAACGTATGGGACAGAAGAGGCATCACAACAGACACAAAAATTAAGGTCTAGAGTGCAGTGGTTCTCACCTCACTGCTTTTATGGCTGTAAATCGTGGACTGTCTATCAGAGGCACGCCAAAAAGCTGAACCAATTCCACACGTCCAGCCTCCGAAAGCTTCTCAGTATGAAGTAGCAAGAAAAGATACCCAACACAGAAGTCCTTGAGCTCACCCGAGTTGGCTTGCCCAGCATCTATACCATGCTCATGCAGTCACAACTCCGCTGGGCGGGACACATAGTCCGTATGCCAGACCATCGACTCCCCAAGAAACTACCTATGGTGAACTACTGGAAGGAAAGTGCCCGCATTGCCCCGAAAAAGCGATTCAATGACACCCTAAAGGCCTCCGTCAAGGCATTCAGTATCAACCCTGACTCATGGGAAGTTGCAGCACAAGACAGGTGTGGGTGAAGAGCCGCAGTCCAGGAGGACTCCAAGAGCTGTGAAGCTAACAGAACGTCTGCAGCAGAACAACGCAGGCAGCCCAGGAAAGACAGCGTTAAGGACCCGGCAGTTGCTACCATCCCCTGCCCTAACTGTCCGATACTAATCTTTGCGAGGATCGGCATGACCAGTCACCTGCGCCCTCACATTCCTGGTCAACCCACTCTCCCACGAAGACGAGACAGTGGTCATCGTCGCCACCGACGGACGAACAACACAACACATTTGAAATGAGACTGTTCACAGTGTATGACCTCCCATTGAATTCAGCTTTACTGACTATCGATTCTGTAACTCCGGTCCAATTACGAATTCCGTCTCTGTCAGGGATGGGGTAATGGTAATGTGTAATGGTAATTGACTGTAATTAATTACAAATTTCAATGTAATTGAAAGTAATGTGTAATTGACCAAATTTTCAATTACAAGTAATGGTAATTTAATTAATTACTTTCCAAAAAGGCATGTAATTCACAATTACTTTTCAATTACATTCAATTACACTGATTTTAAATAAATGAAAAAATAGTCTCCTAGCTCTCCCTCAATTTCATAAACATCATTTATGAAAGGTTAATAACATATTTTGGACCAAAAATTTTAATAGTAAAATTTCTTGAAAAGAACTTCCCTTTTTTGTCAATTGTTGTTTATAAATACAATGCCCCTTTTCATTTAAAAAAACTTTTAAATCAAATTAATCTTTGTAAAGTTTACAAATAAAATTCATATTTTGATTTTTTAATTAATTAATCCATATGAAAATAAGAAGTCCGCTGGCTTCTAATCCTTTTGTTAGCCATATCTTCAGCTTGTGTTGGAAGTTATTAACAGGTGCTAATTAGTGTCTTGGGGTCATATACTTATTCCTAAATAAACATTTTTCACACCTTTGACTTTTTCTGTTGGTTTTTTTATACATACTCTTTGACTTTAAATTGTAGTTTGGCACAGAATAAGTCAAATACCCGCATTTTGAGGTAAACCTATGATGCTGAAACAAGTAAATATAAAGGCCAAAAAAAAGCATCAAAAGTACATTTAGCATAAATTTATCACTTGTTTTTGGGAAAGCTAAAAAATGATTCCAAAATTTAAACACATGAATTAAGGTAAAACCATCTGTAAACTTTCTACTAGTAGGTACATGTATCTACATGTATGCATTTTCTCACAAACACCCCAGTGGAAAGAATCTTCAGCATGGCAGGAAAATCTTCAAATTAATTGAAGATATATTAGGTTAGGGGACACAGTATTTGAAAAATGTATGAAGCTTTTAATAATATTATTGTAAAAAATGTTGTAAAATAATCTGTAATAAATGTAAAGAAATATAGATAAATGACTATTTACTTTTATACGTGTATTCTTGAATGTAATTTGTAATTTAATTAATTACATTTGCAAAGTAATTGTAATTTAATTAATTACATTTCAAAATCCATGTAATGGTAATGGTAATTTAATTGAAGGTTTTGGGAAAGTAATTGTAATTTAATTAATTACTTTCCTATGTAATTGACCCCATCCCTGGTCTCTGTCAATGTCAGGTTTATATATTCCTATTAGTGAATCCAACATTTACAAGACAACCTTAGAAAACTTCTCCGTTTAAAAAGGACCATATCAAACTTATAATGGGATGAAAAATAAAATTACACAAGTTAATAACATTAATCTTCCTCAATAATTATTTGGGTTTTTGTATATAAACTTACAGCAAAATGTTCTTCATAGGAAAGGGGTCCATATTTCATAGCTAGGTACATCATTCCAATTTTTATGATAATTCATATTATTTACTTAATAGTTCCCAATTCCATTAAAAGAAAAAAGGAAAGATTTTTTATTTTATTGATTAACTGATTTTGATATACATGCATATGATAGAAAAATACAAGCCCATTGGGCTCATTTCATAAGATAAAATTTTTTAAAAATGCGTTATGGTGCATAACTTTTGTGGATAAATGCTTTAAGCAGTAATTTTAGAAAAAAAACTTTATATTGACTGCAAAGTATGCTTTTCGAAAAAAAAATTAAACACGCAGCAGCACAGTACGCAAATTTGATTCTTGAATCCTTAACAATGTGCTTAAATTTGTTACTTTTCTTCATCATTAAAGAGCCCAAGAGGTAAAGTTTTCATAATGATTGAATCAGTTAAAACTGTCACTCAAACCTATATATGCTACAGTACACTTTTGTTAAGTGAATACTCGTGCAACCAGACTTAACCTATATACAAGCTATACTTGGATGGTTCTTTATTCAGATGTACATGTATATCATATTTATATGTACATGTACAGCTCCGTGTATTTTTAAAGCTCACATTGTTTTTCGCATGCATTTGGAAACGTGCGATAAGCTCTTTAAGGTCACATTTTTCTAGTAATAAAATTTCACATTAATTTATCGAATTTCAATATGACGCCATTACTTTGAGATGTATTATATATCTCAAGTCAAGGGTAAATGTCAATTAAAATTAATACCTTTAATTTTTAAACTTTTCCAGAAATAAATTAAATCTGTAATTATGTTGGCGGGAATGATAATTTTCTCTTATATAAAACATCAAAAATAATTTTTCGAATCGGTAATTTCTAAAATTGTACATTTGTTACCAAAAAAAATATTCTTCTAAATGCACAGAAATATAGAGATATATATTTTCGTCTTTGGTTATATAACGTATATAAATCTGTATCGATTTCAGCCAGTAAGTACATTTAGAGCCATTGAACTTCACTGACTCATCCAACGATTTGCACATTCACATGTTGGTAGACAAATCTCAACATCTGTTGGATCATCAAGGATACCTTTTCTTCCTTATACAATGTGGCCAGTCCGTCAGCCCGTCAGTTCTGTATTTCCCGTTCTGTGCTATAATAAACTGCGTTTGAAGTTAGAGGTATGTATATATTTTTATAGTTTAAGGACAGACAATACGTTCCTATATAGTATATTTTTCTGAGATATTGTCATTTAAGTTTGCTACTTTAACATGTTACTCGCAAAAAAGAAAAAAAAAAGAGGTACCCTACCAGGCATTTGTGCAAGATACCAGATGATGGTATTTCTTATACAATTCTTTTGGAAAAATCTAAATTGCCCACATAAAAATATTAGCATTTTGATTTTTTGAAGGCAATTATAGAATCCTGTTTAAAAACCATAGAGTAATTTTAATACATAACGAAAATTTATAAAAACAGATATCTGAGGAACGTCTTGTCTGACCTAAAATTATAAAGTAATAACAATAATATTTATGTTTATGTAAAACGTCCATTAAAATCCAAAACAATTGCCTGTATATTGCACGTAATTTTTATCATCCATCAGGTGTTATTTGCCAAAGTCTGGGCAACAACCTTTATGTTCCAACAATGTTAAATGATTTAAAAAATAGAAGAAGAAAACATTGATCAATAATAATTAATGCTATTAATGTCTTCTCTTTTTTCTTGAAAAGGGAATGTGTTGCACTGTCATGCAAACTTTTGGATTTTGATTCCACGTATTCTCCAGAAAACATGCTGGCTCTAAGATGTATTCAAAGCCGGGAGAAAATGTGACCACCACTCCCTTCTATCCTCAGCCAGACAATTCACTTCCGATCCACACCCGAGATACCTACCTACTGATTGCGACATTTGTTTCTGTCCTCATCATCATGGGAATCGTGATTGCGTTTATTAACCGGAAGTGTCGAGATTCCATATCCAGAGCGAGGTTTCGTCTGCTCCATCTTCGTCACCACGATGTCTTGACGACAGGTCATCGAAGGAGGCACAGGCATCGAAGGACTAGTACAAAATCCATGACGCACCACATACATAGCTTACATGACCCATACAGTCCCGTTTACAGCAAAGAGGTAAACGCCCATGTGTCTTTTTTCACAGAGAAAAGAACTGTTCCAAAACAACTCGAAAGAAAAGTGCGCTCATCTGACACCTTGTACGAGTCTGGAAGCTGCAGTAGCGGCGCAGAGTTAGACTCTGGTATATCTGTGATTTCCAGTAAAACAGAGATCCCAACATGTTCAATGCCAGAGTGTCGCTCTACATTTGACAAGGCAAAAGAGAAGAGCAAGCCAGAACTATGTCTAGCGCCCGATGTTAAGTTGGTCAGGGTTCTTATGCCAGAGACTTTAGAAAAAGGAAGTAACGAAATTCCAAGTGCCGTGGATAAAAGCTTCATTTACCATCAGCATAGGAGATGGGCAAAGAAGGGAACAATTGGTAAACCTAAACGTTATTCTGTGCATCTGGACAATTTGAATAATGACAGAAATAATAGGATATTGCGTGCTAGGTTATCTAAATACGAACTGGGTGATTTCACAGTTCACAGAACAGGAAGCCCTGAAAGGAGACATTTAGATGAAATTGATCATCAGTCATCATTCGATGTGATTTCAATGAGCAGCAACGAAGAGCCTGTGGATGAAAATTTTAATAGAGCCCAGATAAAAGACGTTCATGAGCCATTCCACAGCACTTCATTTACGTCTTGCAGTAACTCAAATTTTGAGAGAAAAACAAAGACAATCAATAATTTCGAATGTGAAAGTGTCTTTCCCGAGAAAGGAAAACAATCCCTTAATAACCCTGGTACTTTTTCATCTAAAAGTGTTTCCTCTAATAGACCGTCTTTCATATCATCATCTGGTCCATATTCTTCGAACCATCACCTTTATTCAGACCACAGTGTGTTCAAATTCAAACAGGGCGCAACTTCACACAATTATTGCACGGAAAACCAGACAGGCTTGAATAGCCTTTTGCCGTCTTTTCGAGAATTTGGAGAATTCTTAGAAGAAAGGAGACGAAAGCTCTCCAGTTAAATTCATATTTCTGACCATATTTTATAATTTTGAATAAAATATATTTTGCATACAAGGCATTCTTCATCACAATAGAGTGCACTTATGTATAATATATATAGGTATTTATTTAGCATATTATCTAAAGTTGCAATTATACACAGATACTTACTTACTTACTTATCCTTCATCCCCGATGGGACATAAGACTTCAACAAGTTGTTGCTATCTTCTTCTGTCCTTTGCCACGTACTGTGCCTGTCCCAACGAGCAGCCCATTTCCTCTAGCTCTGATGCTAGGGTTCTTCAGTTGTTCACTTGCGGTCTACCTCGCTTCCTCTTTCCAGATGGTGCCCAATGTAAGGCTGTTTTAGGTATTCTGCACCGGGGCATTGCCATCACATATCCCAATTGCAATCATCTCAATCTTCTTTGCTTGATTTCAGTTGTTATGCTCCTGCTTTTGCTTTTCTTGTGCAGGTCTCTGTTAGAGAGATCTTGTTCGGACAGAAGATACGGTGGATTTTTCGAGGACAGTTGTTGTGGTTACTTCTACTTTTCTCATGTCGCCGTCAAAAACACGCCAGCACTCAGACCCATACAGGAGAGTGTAACACAGATATTTAAATTTGTTTAAATTTTGAGCTACGGGGAGAGGAAATTAGTTACTAGTTGGTATGATCAAGTTTTTCATGCTGGAAATATCCATAAGATGAGCATTGCAGTCCATGAGCCGCATGTTTTTTTTCCTTTGATACCCGGCCAATTTTTCATAAATCAATTTATTGAGTGTTTAGGAAATTGAATTCAAATAAATTTATTGATTTCGAGTTTGAACAGTCGATTTTAATCTGTTATGAATTCCGAATAATGACAATGATGTCATTTATTTATTTCTTTATCTATTTATTTACTTATCTTTATTGTATTAATTGTTGTTGTGTCTAAACAGTTCTAATCAGTATATTGACAAAAAATCCAATGTTTCTTTTATTATTGTTTATTTATAGATGAGGATCATTACATTAACATGTAATACGATCAACATCATGCCGAAAATATAGAAAAAAAATTAACATGAGGTAGTCTAAGAATGTTGTGGTATGGATGTGCAGTCATAGAAAATCGTCTAGAAAGCTGATATTCGTTCACCATTTTGAGTGAAGCATCATTCTTTTCTTGGAAAATTAAAGGGGGGAAATAAAAGCAAAGCTCTTTCCTAAGTCAGGTATATTTCATCAGAAAATAATTTTAAGCACAATCCACTTCTCTTGGTCAAACTTTGATATTATTCAATTTAATCAATATTTTATTATGTAAAATCAGTTTACATAATTATTAATTGGATTAGACATCAGGCATGACCTATATAAGTCCTCTCCAAAAATAAATACATGTACATTCTTTAAGGACCCAATCAAAGAGATGACCTTATATATACTTGTTCGTTTGTTACATATGTTATATATAATGATAATCATACAATTGGAGTTCATTAACCTCAATTCGATCAGTCAATATAACTGGACAATGCATGTACGTACAATGGAGCCGGAGACAGATGGCAGGCTCCATTCATTTCTTCTTTGTACCACAAGAAACAGAGAATTGATTTTTATTATTCGATTTTTAGCTCACCTGAGCAGTCCTCATTGAAAACGACAAAAACGATGACGTTTACATGTAAGCAGCAGATAACGATGCAATTTTGTGTTTTACTCCGGAAAAATCCTGAATAAACTCTAAAAATGTTGGAGGAATCAAGAAAATATGTCACAAGCGAGTTGTGCATGCACATGTGTACAATGAGTACAAATAGTGCACGCATGCAGTATTTGAGTGACAGAGACTCTGTATCAGGTGAGAAAAACCTGTGAAGAAACGGTTTAAGAAGAGCAGAAGCCAAATCCTCTTTTAATTTGGAACGCCTGTGAATTGAGGGACTTCAGTTTCTGCAGATTCTGTAGATATGCAAGAAAATGTAGATTTTTTTTCCCTTTCCGATCCAAGTGAACCAAATTTATGAATGCTGATCACAGGCACTTGTTTCGGAAATATTTTTTAACCCATAGTATAATAATAACACAAGGGTGTTATTATTATACTATGGGTTAAAAAATTATTTCCGAAACAAGTGCCTGTGATGCTGATGTAGTGATTTTTTGCCTATGTTAATTAGCGGTATACAGTCATGTAATTCTAAATACTTTAAATGGTTTGTGCTAAAGCTGGTTTGTGTCACAGAAATTCATCTCATTTTCAGTAAAGCCGTCTGATAAAAAAATATTTATAACATGATAATGTCTAGAGAACGTACGTAACTAGACAACTATAGAGATTTTATAGGAATTTTAAAACATGATTAAATCATGTTCAGTAACAGGGTTTATAGGCTAAACAGTCCATGGCCGTGTAATGAAATCAGAGGGTTTTTTTAATTAAGTACTCAGTATCAACATGTACTTTTTTGATTTTGAAGGGGAAAATTTTTAAAAATCGAGACTTCTCTTCAGTCAGAAACTACAATCAAAGACTACATAATAGATCGGGCTCGTGATACAAATCTATCTGAAACCAAGAAATTGATTGGCCGCGAAGGATTGGCGCTTTATTTGTTTGTATCAGACAACAAAAAAGGAACAAGTCCAGGATTTCTGCTGCTTCGAAGAAAAAAATCACGAGGAGGTTTGTTTAAATGAATTTAAACAGATTTATTGACTGTGTAAAATAATTGCATCTGAACAAATGAGAAGAAGCCGTTGAAACTTGAATACTACGGAAGAGTAGGAAACGCGTTCAAAACTTCAACATTTTCTGGTAATGTACATAATTATGTAAAATCGTTCAAGTATCAGGAGTGAGGACCTCAATAATATTATCATTTATGTGAACATTGAACAATTAAATTTAAATAGCAACTTTATTCTTATATCTGTTTATCCATTCAATTAATACAATTTGGTTGTGAACCCAATGGAGCCCTGTACATTAATATTTTTTATTGTGTAACAGGAAAGGAAAATGGGTGATAGGAAAGGGGAGGTAATAAAAGATGACATCCCAGCAAGCCTGACCAACCCTGGTTTTAGCACACCGGCAAGCCTGACAAATCCAACTTTCAGTACAACAGAAAATGTTAGCTTCCATGGATCACACTTTGCTGAAGAGGAAATAGAGGAAACATGCTCCTCCCCAAAGAAGCTGAAGTCTCACCTATTGTCACCAGACATAAAATCTCTACCTTGTATGTTTTATTTTTTTATTCTTTTTTTTGTATAATATATTGTTTACAATTGTAAACCTACGTTTTTTCTAAATTTCGAAACCTAAATCAAGACAATCAAGAATTAGTACAGATCTTTAGATTCCGACAACTGTCAGACTGTCAATGATTGAAGAGATTTTATTCATTTTTTTTTATTAGATGATGTCCAAGAAGAAATAGAATGCTTATATGAGTTTGTACCCGAAATAGATCATCATTTTGTGGTGCTTGACAAGATTGGAGAGGGTAGGTTTAAACTTTCATTTTTTTTTAGTAGAAGTCAAATGTAATTTGTTTACGCAATGAATATTTCATTCACATCGAATGAGTTTACCTAAGTTGCTTATTGCTTTTAGATATGACATACCTCACAATCATTTGTGTTTATATGTATATTTTGATACCGAAGAATTTATTTTCAGGAACATTTAGTTCAGTTTTCCTAGCTCAACTAAAGCACTATAAAGAATTACCTCAGAAGTTTGCACTGAAACATATTATTCCTACAAGTCACCCAAGTCGTATCGAAGGAGAATTGAGATGTCTACAAGAAATAGGGTATTTTCATTAATTCATCATACATTGATGTAAAATATATGTATATTGACCATAAAACAGACAGGACAAAAACAATATACGCCCGAGATCTATCGATCCAGGCGCATAAAAATATTTTCTTATTTAAGTTATATCTCTAAAATAACATATATAACTCTGGGTCTAGGATAGGATTTTAGTTGAGAAGTGAAATTCTAAATATTGAAATAGAAATATGTCCATAGGACAACTGAATATTGAGCTCGGCTAATAAACATGTCTTCAAACTTGCCTTGCTGGGCTATAGTAAACTTTACCAGTTACACACTAAGAGCAAGAAAAATAATCATATTTTACACACAATGTACCTGATAATTGTTTAATTTATTTTCAAATATATCATATTATATGTTTTATCATCACAGTTATTATTTTTGCAAGTTCAAATGTAAAACTTTGAAGGTGATTCGAAATACCTTAAATGATTATTAAAGTGGAATTTTTCGAATAGAAAAATGTGTTAGGTACAATCATAGAGTGACATATAATTGTTACCCAAAATACAGTCAGAATGCAGGATTTGGCATCTCTATTTTTAAAATTTCCTGGGGGAGGCCCCCCATGCCCCACCAGCAGGATGGGGGAAACCCCCTCCCGCACCTACTCCCGCTTCACGACTCAGCCACCAGCCTTCGGCTGCTGGACAATTAAAACATAAACAGGGCTAGTAGAAATTAGAAATGGCTAGCCCCGCTGACATCTATGCTTTTAAAGTTAGTGTCGATCCCAGATGCCCCGACTGTATATCAATAATGCACAATGAAAATTTGTATCAGAGTATGAAGTTTGATTAGAATATCTTGAATAGTTTTTTAAAACTGAAATTAAAACAAGGGATGTTTGTAAAACACTTATGGCCCCCCTTCCAAAATTGGAATTTTTCCGAGTCCAAGTAGCATAACTTGTCAAAAATGGTGCATTTGTACCAAAAACAGAAGTTGACCTAGATATTTATCTAATATATCTGTATACTAAATTCTCATCTCAGAATTCAACTAGAACTGTCCAAATGGAACAAAATGCCCCTGCTGGGTTTTTCAGAAATAACTTTATCCATAATAAAAATATGTATCAGACATGAATCATGAAATTTTTCTTCCAGTGACCTTGAAGTTCCCCAAATGACCTTGGGCAAAAGTCATGACACACCCTTGGGTCATGGGCAAACTTTGTATGAAATGAGAACCTACCAAGTTTATCGATAAGAAAGGTATGGACATTAAGACATTTTTCTTTAAACGACCTTGAACTTCCTCAAATGACCTTGGGTCAAGGTCATGACAAACCCTTGGGACATCGGCAATCTTTGTGTGGAATGAGAACCTACCAAGTTTATCCATAAGAAAGATATGGACCTAACACATATTATGAATTTTACTTCCAGTGACCTTGAAGTTCCCCAAATGACCTTGGATCAAGGTCATGACACACCCATGATCATGGGCAATCTTTGTGTGAAATGACAACCTACCAAGTTTATCCATAAGAAAGATATGGACTGGACACAAATTATGAAATTTTTCTTCCAGTAACCTTGAACTTCCCTAAATGACCTTGGGTCTAGGTTATTACACATCCCTAGGTCATGGGCAATCTTTGTGTGGAGTAGTAGATTCTAATGTCCCTCCATAAGAAAGATACGGACCGGACACGTTTGCACAGACAGACGGACAGACAGAACGGACAAGGTGATTCCTATAAAACCCCCCAAACTTCGTTTGCAGGGGGTATAAAAAGCGTCCTTCCTCAAACTATGTAGAATACGTACCCAGACAAATGAAAAAAAAAGTGAGCAAGCTCATATATCCCACGCTCCCCCAACCCTCAAAGTGCTGAAAATCCCAGTAAACTTAAAGGAATCAGTATACTAAATATCTGCAAAGTTTGACCAAATTCTGTTCAGAGGTTAAAGAAGAGTTACACTGCCAAACTGTTCATCTCTTTATTCAAGGCATGGCCAAAAATCTATGTTAAAAAGTGCCGAAAATCCTGGAAAAAATAAAGGAATCAGAATTATCTGATACATGCAATACCTACATCTACACAATGTGTCCTAAATATTTGCAAAGTGTGAACAAATTCTGTGCACCTGTTTATGAGAAGTTGCACTGACAAATGGTTTATCTCTATATTCAAGGTACGGCCAAAAATCTAAGTTGAAATGTGCCGAAAATCTCGAAAAATAAAAATAAAAGGAACCCCAATTTCCTTGTAATATGCCCATCTACATACTATGTACTAAATATTTGCAAAGCTTGTCAATGACCGAATTCTGTGCAGCGGTTATGAAGAGTAACGCTGTCAAACTGTTCATCTTTAATCAAGGTATGGCTGAAAATCTAAGTTGAAAAGTGTCAAAATTCTCGGAAAAAATAAAGGAATCAGAATTTTCTGGTAAAATGCACATCTAAAAATTGTGTCATAAATATGTGCAAAGTTTGACCGAATCCCGTGCAGCAATTTATGAAGAGTTGCGCTGACAAAAAATCAAAAGCCTGAAAGGCTTCTATCACAGTTCAATGGCATCAAACAAGAAAAGCAATTTCAAAAGATCTGAAGATAGGTCAAGTGACTAACTCTGGTAACATAATAATAAAATAAAAAGTAGTTTTTAACACAATTACAGATTAGGGCCTTATGTCCTGGTCCGAATGAAGCAGGGTTCGAATTGACCAAACATCGTCTAAAATGTTCACACTCAATATCAAACTATTTTATAATTTCTTTTCAGTCACTAGAAGACATATTCATAAGGGTTACATAAATTTATATATTATTCTTTCTAATTGCCATTGTCAGAGCGTTGGTCTACAGTATAGTGATTGCATTTAAACCAAGACTCTAATGTTACAAGTACAATCGAGTTATGATAGGGCGCGGTAAACAAATAGAGGAAATGGATAAGTAACAGTTAAGTAATACAGGTCAATGTCATCGGTTGTTTGGAAAAAAATTGGATTGAAGATTGTAAAAGTAAAGCTAAGATTAAGAAATTCAATCTTTCTGATTTTGTAGTATTCGTGGTTATTTTTTAATTATTTTACCATCTTGAAGGTTGCTTGTATTACAGTAATCGGTCCAAAAATGTCAGTCGACGCACCCTCTGTGTAGAAATTCGTCAGCAACAACCACAATGTTTTTCTTGCGTAAAAATTAAATACAATATTGTTGTTTTGTAGTAAAATTAATTGAAGATACAATTTGAGGTAATTTTATATCCAAACTAAACCAAAATTGTTTCGGATGAGAGAAAAACATGAAAATTACAACCCTGGGAAATTAATCCCCATATACAGCATTCACAGTGTGCTCATCTAAACCTAAACTGGTTTTCTGAGTTAATTCACTCAAGAAGTATCTGTTACTGTTAACAAATTAACTGTTGTATAGCCAAAAATAACAAGAACTTTGACTGCAATTCCACAGAGAAAGAAACATCACCAAGAATGATTTTTTCATGAATTGTTTTCAGTTGAGTTAAAAAATTGTCACTGAATCAAAGTGCAATTTCCTGCACTTTCTGGAAAAACATGCTATATAAAATGTTCGATTTTTTTAGCTAAATAAAGATACTTCAAGTAAGTAAATAAAGTCAGGTGGGTAATTCAAGCTACGTATCGAAATCTAGTGATTGTACCAGGCATGCCTAACATGATGCGTATAACTAAACGCCATTATTTTCTTTAAGAGATAATTCGAACTAGATATTTCATTATAGTACATTTTCGATATATACAAAAAAACAAAACAAACTACATATTTAATACCCAGTAAACATTGTTTATTTGTACATAAATAAATTACTCGAACCATGTTACCAAAACTCCTCCATTGTCGTTCACGTGATGCCACCTTTCCAAACGATTACAAGGTATATGATATATTCGCAAAAGCATGTCATACATTCAGTGCTGTTTAAATAAAAAAAAACTGCAACACTCATACCCACCGTTCGAAATGCAAACTCTTAGACCTACAAAAAATTAAATCGTGTCAGGACAACTTGGTTCCAAATACTTCTCGACTTGCCGGAAGACGCTGGATTGGCCGATAATACGCATGCGTGAGCCTCCATAAGATATTCTAAAGCACGAAGTATACATAGTCAGCAAGCTTATTTCCGGATTTATTTAAATCAATTGAATAAATTGAACCCCTGACCCTAGGGCCATGAATTTCACAATTTTGGTAGAGGACTCAATGCTGATTACAATCATGCCAACAATTTCACTTCTTGATGTCCAGGAGTAAAGAAGAAGAATTTTAAACAATTTATGTAATTTTACTATATGATCAACAAAGCCCCACCCTAACTCCAGAACCCCTGACCCTGGGGCCATGAATTTCACAATTTTGGTAAAGGGCTCAATTCTGATTATAACCATGCCAACTGTTTCACTGCTTGATATCCAGGTGTAAAGAAGAAGATTTTGAAAGATTGCATTAATTTTAGTGGTTTTAGACCCACCCCTCAGGGCCCAAGGGGGCAGGGACCATGAAATTCACAATTTTTGTTCACAAATACCAAATGGAAAAATTACTAAAACATATGATATCAACCAGTAAGAAAATCTGTCAGATGATAACTTACAGTTAATGTCTCCATCCCCTTTGTCCTCTGTTGGCTTAGGCATCATTCTGTATTTAGGCTTTACTGTGGTTACTTTATTTTCTACAAAGTTGTTATTTAAAGAATATCACAATATCTTCTGTCTAAAAATGATGCCTGATATTCAAAAATACATATCAATTACTTGAGTATGTCCATTTCCATTGACACAAAAGACATAGGATGGGGTGATTTTTTATGTAACCACTGCTAAAATATTCAATTATAATTTTTGGAATACCCATACGAGCCATACCACAATATAATTAAAATGACAATATTTTTAATATGAAAATAAAACTTTTCCTTTATTAAACCTCTTAGGTGCATTCTATTCATAATTTCAAGTTGAACATGAATTTATTCTTACCTATTATATTCAAGAACACAATCTTGGTGTCTGTATATATTGTATGATTAATTTCATTGTGAACAATGCAGGTATAGTTTCCAATATCATTTCTGTGGGCATTGATGATTTTGTAAGCTGGATGGGTAGACCTCACAGATTCATTAAGGGGGTCAGAAAGGGGGGTGAATGTCCACTTGTAACGGGGGTGGGGCTCTCCTATGGCAACACAACGAAGAATAATATTGCTTCCCTCTTCGTACTCCTTTTTGAATGGACTGAGAATGATGTCTGTCTTTTTTACAGGAACTGTAAATATAAGATGGCAAATCAAAGGATTTATATAGATATCATTTTCTCAATTCTGAATTCATAATTTTTAAAGAGATTGAATTCAGATCAATTACCAAATATGCATGCTCAAATACTATTTCCCCTGCTTATATTAAATTCGTAATGTCAAACTAATGTTTACTTACAATAGACTTTCAGCTTTGGGAGAGCTTGGCAGATAAAACCATTATGGACATAAGGAAATGTAACATGACAAATGAACACCTTTCCATCATCTTCCTCTGAAGCAATCAATGACATACGAGCTAAGGTGTAGGTTTCATTTTCGGATTCAACAGAGAAATTCAGTTCTTTGTTGCCATGTTTCCAACTCACTTCAGGGCGATCATTTCCGTGAAAATTGACACTGCAGTCAAAATAGGCCTGCTGGTTCACTACCACACTACTGTTATAATTATGGCAGTAAAAAAGAAGAAGAATTTTAAACAATTTATGTAATTTTACTATATGATCAACAAAGCCCCACCCTAACTCCAGAACCCCTGATCCTGGGGCCATGAATTTCACAATTTTGGTAAAGGGCTCAATACTGATTACAATCATGCAAACAATTTGACTGCTTGATATCCAGGTGTAAAGAAGAAGATTTATAAAGATTGCATTAATTTTAGTGGTTTTGGCCCCACCCCTCAGGGCCCAAGGGGGCAGGGACCATGAAATTCACAATTTTTGTTCCCCTCTACCCATAGATACTTTGTGCCAAAATTGGTTGAAATTGGTTGAGCGGTTGCAGAGAAGAAGCAGAAAATGTTCAAATGTTAACACACGATGGACGACGGACGACGCACGACGACGGACGAAAACAGATAGCAATAGGAGTTTACTCAGGTGACCTTAAAACGGGGACTTGTATTTTCTGAATTATAAAAATTGATGACACGAAACTCGCTAGAACATGTTGAATTCCTTTAGTAATTTTACAAGATATACAGTCGCCAAACAAAGTACAATAAAAAAATAATCAATTAATCGTACTACGAATACTGAATTTTATATATATATATATATATATATATATATATATATATATATATATATATAAGTTAATGAAGATCTACTTCACGTAAATGTATCAACTATGTATAGTTAAAAAAATATTAAAATACGAAACCGGGTAAAATGTTCTTCAAGTAATTAATTGTATGCACATTGAATGCATGTACAGTACAGATACTTCCGTACTGAGAGTAATACAAAATAAATCAATAAGTTATTCATTGAGAAAATATTTTAGCGATTGAAAAATAAACATACCTCTGATCAACCACGGAACACGTTTTCTTAAATCGATTGATGAAATTGCGTATGCCCTGTCTAGAGGTCACAAACTGGTGGGTGGATTGCAGTTTTCTCTGAATTTTCACTGTAGATAGTCCAGCGGCTTTATAGTTTATATATTTAAGTTCCTAATATGGAACAAAAGTCTCTTTCCACCCTTACGCACACGTTCCGTCTTCATTCTGTCGTCGCAACTGTAGAAATCGATCCGTTCACTTCGGAGTTCCGAATGAATATGAAGGCTGAACGATAAGTAAACGAACAGTTAACGCAAAGTAAAGGGAAGGAAGAGCGCACGGTAAACGCAAAACTGTGAACGAAGAGCGAACGGTGAACGCACGCTGAACGAACGGTGAGCGAACGGAAAAATGGAAAAGTAGAACGTTTCAGGGACTGTACATGTATCTTTACGAGTACTTGTAACCTGATTTAATGGACGTAAAATCTCAAGTCATTTCATGTGATAAAATATTTCTACTGTCATCCAAATTTAATTCGCGTGCGAGAAATTTTCGCGAATATTTCCCGCTACGAACTGGTCCTTAAAGTGTTATTTGTCTATAAATAAAAATCCAAATAGGCTTGATCACGAAAATTAATCGCCGAAATCTAGTTTATCCTTGCTATATCGCGAAATAAAGTCGTCGAGATTAAAAGTTGGTTTACATCATTACCTTGACTTCGCATTCTATATTATTTAATTTCATCATAACCCTAATTTGTTCAATTCATCGTTAGCTCTAAGTCTCTAAAATATACTTTTTTCATTACATGAAATGTCTTGTTTCTCAAGAAAAGGCAGTTGTTTAGCAATTTCAACTTGTTCTTCAGATTTATGCTTTGCTTTTAGATGGTTAATATCAAAAACTTAATTTAATTTTTTTAAATTTTATTTTGATTAATTACTAGTACAAGAGCATGATCAGAGAATTAAAGTTATAAGCAGTTTTCTCTTTTTAAAGACATATTTTGTTCGTTACTTACATTTTACAAGCAACTCTGTTTCGATGCCTTAAAGCGAGGACTGTACCTTGAACCTTCCGCCACGTCCGGGATCTTGGTCCTAGTCTAGGTCGACTGGTTGGCGACGGAAGGTAGGGATGTCTAGCTCCTCCATCTCGAGGACCAGTGGGTGGGGATCTTTTCCTCACAATCGTGGCGTGGACCACCTGTTCCCCTTCTAGGTTTCATATTCCTCTACGACTGTCCGTCCGTCCGTGAGCCTGTCCTTATTTGTTTTCCACACTTTTTTTCTAAGGGCTTGCAGATATTGGAACTGAATTTTTGTATGTGAATGTATATTGATGAGTTACAGATCAAGTTTGAATGTCGTTTCGCTTTATTGATTTTTGACAAAATTATGTTTTTAGCTCTTCTGAGCCAAAGGCTCAAAGAGCTAATGCTATGGCCATTTGTGCGGTGTGCGTTAACTTTTTAGAATATGGGCTATAACTCAAGAACCCCTTGGCCAATCAGTGTCAAATTTGTCACAGGGTATCCTTGGCCCAAGGGCTACCATTTATACTAAAATAAGGGTAAGAACCCTAAAACAAGGGGAGATAATCAGGAAAACAAAACTAAAAATACTGGTTGCAAAAAAATCTTCTCCAGAACCACCAGGCAGATTTTCACCAAACTTACATACAATGATCAATATATGTTGAAGATTAAAAATTGTTCAAGGCATGACCCTTGGTTAAAGGGCGTGGTCTCAAGGTCACTTCAAAGTTGACCTAAATTTACAATTAATGAAAATGTCTATATTTTGCCTACTATAAGGACTAGGATCATCAAATCTTGTAAGTAGATGCATCTTACGACTTCACATCATGTTAACTCAAAAGTAGGTCACGGTGACCTACTTTTTTTAATTTTGCGGGCATTTGTTTTCAAATTGATTTGAAGGCATATTTAGGACACTTTAAGGCCTATGATAATCAAACTTTGTTTGTTGATGCATCTTGGGTCCTTGAACAACGTCAACTTAAAAGTAGGTCACCGTGACCTACTTTTTGAACTTTATGACTTATCCTTTTTAAAACTTTTCATCCCATTATTTCAGACACTGAGAGGGTTAGAATCATCAAATCTTGTAAGTTGCTGCATCTTGGGACCTTAAAACATATTTAAGTAAAAGAAGGTCACTGTGACCTACTTTTAGAATTTTGCAGGCATTTGTTTTCAAATTGTTTAAAAGGCATATTTTGATTACCTTCAGACCAATGATCATCAAACTTGGTCAGCTGATGCATCTTGGGACTCTGAAAAATGTCAACCAAAATGTAGGTCACTTGACCTACTTTCGACAATTTTATGGCTATATTTCTGTATCTTAGGTATTTATTGGGTTGGAATCATCAAACTTTGTGAGTTGATGCATCTTGGGTCTTTGGAGAGTGACGACCAAAAATTAGGTCACGGTGACCTACTTTCAATATTTTATGGCTATATTTATGTATGTCCAGTACTTATCGGCTTAGAATCATCAAACTTTGTTAGTTGATGCATCTTGGGATTTCGGAGAATGTCGACCAAAAAGTAGGTCACGGTGACCTACTTTTGAATATCTCAGGTATTTATTGGCTTAGAATTATCAAACTTTGTCAGCAGATGCATCTTAGGCCTCTGATAATGTCAACCAAATTGTAGGTCATGATGACCTACTTTTGACATTTTATGGCTATATTTAAGTATCGCCAGTACTTATCGGCTTAGAATCATCAAAATTTTTATCAGTTGATGCATCTTGGGTTTTCGGAGAATGTCGACCAAAAAGTAGGTCACGGTGACCTACTTTTGACGTTTAATAGCTATATTTATGTATTTCTGGTACTTATCGGTTTAGAATCATCAAACTTTGTTAGTTTATGCCTCTTGGGTTTTCATAGAATGTCGACCAAAAAGTAGGTCACAGTGACCTACTTTTGAATATCTCAGGTATTTATTGGCTTAGAATTATCAAACTTGGTCAGCAGATGCATCTTAGGCCTCTGATAAATGTCAACCAAAATGTAGGTTACGTTGACCTATTTTTGACATTTTATGGCTATATTTAAATATCTCCGCTACTTATTGGCTTAGAATCATCAAACTTTGTTAGTTTATGCCTCTTGGGTTTTCAGAGAATGTCGACCAAAAAGTAGGTCACGGTGACATACTTTTGAATATCTCAGGTATTTATTGGCTTAGAATCATCAAACTTTGTCAGTTGATGCATCTTGGGTTTTCCAAGAATGTAGACCAAAAGGTAGGTCAAGGTGACCTACTTTTGAATATCTCAAGTACATATTGGCTTAGAATCTTCAATCTTAGTTTGTCTATTAATGCATCTTGACTCCTCAGAAAACTTCAATCTTAAAGTAGGTCACCGTGACCTACTCATGTTTTTTTTTATAGCTATAAAAATATCTTCAGTCCTAATTAGCTAAGAATCATCAAACTTTTTATCAGTTGATGCAACTTAGGTTTTAGGATACTTAGGGTTAGAGGCTTCAAATACAAGTGATAGGTTGTACAATTTATCAGAAGAGCGATGCAAGGCCCTTGGGCCTCTTGTATTTTTAATATGTCATAATCGTTTAATTAAGATCGGGTTCGGGATGCGCTAACTTCAAATGTTAAACCCACTTTTGTTTTAAGAAGTCGATGTTGGCTCTGCTGTTGTATTGCTTAGATAGACTTTTGAGAATGCTTACTCAAAATTTATGAGGAATATGATATAAACTAACAGCATAAGTAACGCCGATATGAGCACTTTTAGCAACCTGCAAAGGTAAATGACACAGTCCCCTTCTGACGATTGCTAGAGAAACGAAAAAAACTGATATATCTATTTCGCACATTCTAATACTCTGCCTAAGAATTTTTTTCTCTCTCTGTTTAGACAGTAGAAGAAACTTTCAATAACTAATATTAATTTCTTTATGCATGTATTTTATTTTTTCTCTTTGGAAGACTGTGACAATCTTCAGTTTATTTCTTTTTACAAGGCCAGGCTGTGTCTGTGTCCAGCAAGTCCTTCGAATCTCCACTTAAGGCCAACGCAAAAGGGAGCTATAAATGTGATGATACTATCAAAGTAACATTTACTGATGATGTTGTATTAGAGGCCAAAGATCTGCGCTTCCAAGCTTTCCAGAAGAGCAAGTCCGACAAATTTTCTAAAGGTGAGTAGAAGCAAATTATTAAGTTCACATTTAAATGCAAGTTATGTTTATTAAACTTTTTATTTCGTATATCTAGATCTGTTACTTTTAGTTAATATCTTACAAAAAACCCTCACACCGAGGGAAAAAAAAGTATTTTGTAATTTTGATTATCCAAAGCTTAAAAAAGATCTTTTTTTCGATTTTAATACAGCATACAATGAATAGTCAAAACAAAAAAAATGACGATATTCTCAAACTAAATAAAATGAAGAATTACTTTTAGGAAAACTACGTACTTACGTTGCAATGTTCGATTTTTGTCCACATTATTGTGTTTTGTATTATCCTGATTTGAATTGCTTATTTCACAATTAATTTGTTTTGTGTTTTAATGTGTATTCTATATAATATAAATTTGTATAAATGAAATGAAGAAATCGAACATTACATCGTTGGATATTGTAATACCTGGTACATTTTTTTTCTTCCAGATGTAATGACGTGTAATTCCCCCGCGAAGGAGGAAAAGCGTTACGCCGTTTACATAATCATTGGATTAGCTATGGTGGCCTTTATTGCAATTATTATCATTGTTTCTGTTGTCTCGTTTAGGAAAAAACAACGAAGTTCTTATGAGAAAATGAATTGATAAGCGGGAAATCCGAGATGCCTCAGACTCTAACCCCTGATTTTTATAGTGTGACATGTGCAGGGGTCCCCTGCACATTTCACATAAAAAGCAGGGTTAGATTCTGAGGAATCTCGGGTTAATAAGGGGGTGAAAATGTATTTATGTTCATGTGTGACAAAGTCTCAATTTTTCCATGCCTCCACAATCAAAGATTCGGAGGCATATATTTTTCCTGTCTATCCGTCTGTCTGTTTGTCTGTTACAACCTGAACATTGTCCATATCAACTTTTGATTATAGTTGGAGCTATGCATGCTGGCGTATTTTCTTAGTACCGGGTATATATTCCTAGATACAAGACCATTCTCGGTAGCAACATATTAAACCTCTTGGCTATAGAGTTTGAACCATTTTACAAAATCTTTTACCAAACTTTAGTTTTAGAAGATTGGTGGTATGGCTTTCATAATTTACATGCAATTTCTTTGTGACAAATTGTTTTCATAAGATCAATTTTTATGCTGCTGTAATCAAAGATTCGAGAAATATAGTTTTTGTCCTGTAAGTGTGTCTGTTCGTTTGGAAATTTATAACTTTTTCCTTAACTTTTATTAGTTGAAGCTGTGGTTTTCATGTTTCACATTAATTGTACGTAATCTTTGTTAAAAGATCTTTCTTTTTGCACCAAGATATTTATCATCTTGACTTTAACCTTGGAGTTTGACTCACTTTTGCCGCATCTTTTGAACATATGATGTTGTAATATTTCACATTGTATATTTTTGGGACAAGGCCTTTTCTTGGGTGATGAATATTTTTTACCTTTTGATCTTGATTTTAAAGTTTAACTCATTTTTATGGAACTTTAACCTTGGTCATGTCTTTTGAACAGAGTACTAGGTCATTTATATTTCACAGCTGTATTCCATGTGACAAGATCTTTTCCTGGGCATCATTAAGTTTGACTTACTAATGAAAAACTTGAACCATGGCTATAACTTTTGCCGGTCAGTGGCATAATGCAAACAAGTTACATGTGTATTATCAAAAATAACTCAAATGTTTATTCAAATCTTGCTTTATCCAGAAAAATTGTTCGAAGTCTATGGAAAATTGGGGATTTTTTTTTATTTAATGATAAAAGTTGGACATATAAACCTTATATAAAACCACAAAATAAGGAGTAAAATGCGGTTTCATCTCCACCTCCTCACCAATTCTCCATTGGAGTCGATGCACTCCATCTAGTATTATATAATGGAATCCAAAAAGGCAATGCACATTGGCAGGAAATACAAAACTCCCAAGAAATCAATGTCCAAGCAGGATTTAAAAATAAGTTATTATTTTAAATAAAAAAAGGGGGTGTGTGTAAAATAAACTAGTTTAAGTTCACTAAAACAGGGTATTTTTCTGTTAACTATTTTGAGTTATGTCCCTGACTGTTTGAACAGTTAGAGTATGGGCTTTTATATTTCACGTGTGTATTTTTTTTTTGTGACATGACCTTCTCCTTTGATTTTTATCACAGGGGCTTGCTTCCGGCGTGTAATAATTATTTTATTTTTTTAATATCATCAGGACCAGCACAATACCCTGATAAAGGTATATAGCTTGATAAAGCTATATAGCTTTATCAAGGTATTACAAATACCTTGATCAAGGTATTCTATGTAATGAAAATTCAAAAAAATTCTTTAAAAATTAAATATTGAAAGTCGAATTGTGAATTTTTGTCAGTGTGTTCACTCGTGCATGTAAAACACTCTGGTATCAAAAAGACGGCATAAAGGAACGTCTCATCACACAACATGTTTTTATACTGATTTCTTTGTGTTTGAGTACTTTATATGCATGGGTGAATTTACCGACAACAACTCAGAACTCGACTTTCAGTATTTAATTAGGGCCCCGCAAGAATTTGCCTGTCCGTCCACAAATTTTCTGTTTTTTCCTAATAACTTTTTTTATGGTTGCCCAATTAAGATCAAATTTGGTATGGTAGTTCAATAGGCAGAAAGACATATTTTGATGCTAAGTTTGTTTTTCTATGTCCCCTGGTTATGAGCTGGGGTGGTGGGGTATAGATGCCTTAACTTTATATAAGAATGCATTGGCAAAGAGAAATAACTGCTGAAGATGTTCCCATTGTAAACTGAATGCTGCTATGAGTCCCTTGGGATTCATAAGCTTTCCTCCTGAAGAAAATCCAAGGCATTATCTTTATCTGTCACATTGAGATTAATTACCACCTCTGTCTGCAAATGAAATTTGTTTTGAAAAGTCAATTTGGGATGCTATGAATCTCTGAAATGTGGATTTAAATATAAATGTTTATACTTTATTTTTGTTAAAATACCTACACAATGAATCTACAAGAAATCCATTATCTCCTACCTCATCTTCAAACCAAAATAAACAGGTCTGTATTGGTTGAATAACATTGCAGGCAAAACTATATTTCACAATATTAAAAATAATCATAGGGGAATAACATTGGGAGGATTTGAAGTTGTATGGTGAAAAGTCTTTAATTTTAAAGCCAACCAATATTCTTATACAATGAATTTGTATGTTTCAAAGAAAATGATATAACAAATGTTGCCTTTGATTCACTCAATTCAAAGATATGTAGATGTCTACTTAGGGCTCATTAAATATGATATTTTGTGAAATCTAGTGATTGACCAAATGAAAGGGCTATTGTTGTATCAAAATTTAGATAACATTCTTATTACATATTCATATTTAAGACAGTTTTTAAATCCCTGCTCTTTTTTATACATATTTCTCATATGAAAGCATTATCAATTTTCAGAGAATAGCAGCAGGCAAGAAATCACAAAGTTATGTTACTCCAGAATTAGAGAATTCTACATTTGCAAGACGAATTAAGTCTCCTCGAAGGGTCTTGTTAGCCAAAAGAGCACTTCTGGCTAAAAATAAACCCAGTGAGCTTGAAAAAGGAGCAAAGACAAGTGCAGTGTTGTCCACGTGTGACTGCTTTGGAAAACCCCAAGTCTGCAGTATTTGTAATGCAAGGTAAATTGAAAATAGGACAAGATGTTATTACACTGTAGTTGTGGATTTTGGAATGCATATGTATATTATTAATTCTAAAATTTTGCACTCATGGTAAATACAATGACCATTGAAGTAAGTTTTCTCAAAAAATTATATTACGAAAAAGATTATGGAGTTCTAGACATTACAAGTTAAAATCTGTAGTGGGTCTTAGAGGAAGCATTGTCCATTCTATGTCATTATTTTAATTTTTTTGTTTTTTGTCTTTTCTTTTTTCTTTTCCTTTTTTTGTTCGTTTGTTTTGCATCAAAGAACATATAAGTGAATAAAACAGAGGAAATATATTGGTCACTGAAATATTATTAATTAATAATATCTATTTGTAACTTTGCTTGATATATTTAGTTAAAAGCTTTCAAATATGGCCTGAGCAAATAAATAATTATCTTGTGTTATAGAATGAATCAGCAGGCACCAAGGGCAGGAACACCTGGTTTTAGAGCTCCAGAAGTATTGATGAAATTTCCTGACCAAACTACAGGTACCAAAGTTATTTTATGGCATTTTACTGTACAATATTCAGTCTAAAATACTTGTACATGTGATATATATTGAATAAAATACTGATTTATTTCATCATATTTATATGTAGCTGTTGATATATGGTCAGCGGGGGTGATTTTCCTGTCCCTTTTGAGTGGACGCTATCCATTCTTCCGAGCCAATGACGACATGACAGCATTAGCACAGATCATTAGCATCATGGGCAGTGAGGAAGTCAGCGAATCTGCCAAGGCATATGGTTTGTAATTTATGTTACATTTTAAATTTTAAAAAAATTGTATTAGATGCAGATGTCAGTTGAGCAGCATATACTCAGATTTTTTTTATGCATAATGTAATTATCTATAGAAATGATGTCAATTGTAGTTTAGAAAAAACCTTTTACAAAATTTTTTCTTTTGTAATTTATTATCTATTTCGAAATAAAGAAGACTGAAAATTATGTATTTTTGTTCAAAGGTAAACATTTGATTTGTCATCCCGGTAATAAATCTGTGGATCTGAAAGTTCTTTGCACCAGACTTCGAGAAGGTCCAGCAGCTAAACAGCATGCTTCACAGAAGGACAGTCTTAGTGATAAAGAAAATGATGCCTTCACTTCCTGGTCTGGCGTACCGGACTCAGCTTTTGATTTACTGAGGAAGCTGTTGGACATGAACCCCTTCACAAGAATCTCAGCGGACCAGGCTCTACAACATGAGTTCTTCAAGGGACTTAGTTGACGTAAACATTCTCCTGTTCATTGTTGTTGAATGACATTGGTCGTTGATCAAGATAATTTATTCTTAATGTGGGAATCATTGTCTAAGTGAAAAGAAGAGTGCTGAGTAAGAAATACCAAAGAGGAATAGAGGGTAATAGGAATGGATGTCTCATTGCTTAATTCTCAAATTTAGAAATATATTTTTGTACCAAATGAAATACTCTTACAATGAATCAGGTATCATTAGACAGTCAAATGGCTCACGTTAAGATTATTGAAATAAAATATTTCCTTTTTATAGAAATTGTACTTGGTATCAAATGCATTGTCTTGCAAGAAGTTAGATATTTTATATTGTCCATTTGAGAGGCAGCACAACTCCTTTGATTTTTAAAATGATAACGTGTATATGTATCTTCATTATCATCAGTAAACAAAGTAACATTTGCCATTGTTTATAAGTATTTATTTATAAGTAAATAAAGGTTTTCTAAAATTGTGTGAATTTATATTGCGTTTTTAAAGTAAGAGTGATTCCTGAAAATGATCAACTGATCTACCGAAACACTTGTGCAAAATAAGAAAAGAATAAGATTTATTAGCTATTTAAAATTAATGAGAATTAGCTAAGCATGAAAAGTACAACAGTTACTATTAATACTAACCTATTTATTTATCCAGATGCTATTTTCAAGTTGGTACATCTAGTGGGGAGCAAATTTCACAGACGTGCAAAATTTTATGGTGACATTATTTTGTGGTAAACTGGTTCATAAATACATATAGATGAATTAGTGAACAATAGTTAACCAGTAATAATTCCACTGTATGAGATATTTTGAAGTGTTTAAAATTAACAGTCATGTTTCTTTCATACCTGGTATTAATGGCTCTTGAAAAGAATTGAGTATTCAAGAAGTGGTGGTGAAGCATTGTCATATACCAATTACCTACATGTACACTGTACAAGTGATGTTGGTACATGTAGCTGACGATTGTAATGGGAATAATAATGTTGGGTATTCACTAATTCTGTACAAGACAAATCAAGGGATATCAGATTTGTGAGTCAGAATCATGGAATGCGACAAGGATGTATATACCCATATATTTAAATATAAAATTTGAAAAAACACATCATCGAAAAAATATTTATTTGAACAAAATTAACTATAAGATAAATGTTTCAAGACATGATCAATAAAACTGGAAAAATACACATTGGTGCTAAATGATACAAAATGTTTGTATCTTGCAGAAAAATAGTGGGAGAGAATGTGAAGTATATGAAGTTATGACCAAGATTAAAGTAAAACTAAACGTCAAGATCATAAGGTAGAAAAACCAGATGTGTCTTTGAAACACTGATACCCCATATGGCAGCTTATGGTGAAGGTTTAAGTTTTTCAAATGCAAGTTAAACCAAAGGGCAAGGGATCAAAATATTGTTACCCAAAGAAAGGACTTGTTTCCATGAATATTAAATCCAGACGCCGACTAGGGTGACTTTTTTTAAAGTGAATAAAACTCCTAAATTAAAACCACAGGGGCTTGCTCCTGGCATAGCATGTAATAATTATTTATTTAAAAAATCATTTACGGTAATAATAAAACTAATTTTATTTATACCGTATCATAAGCCTATGATCAGGTCCAGCTAATACCCTGATAAAGGTATATAGCTTGATAAAGCTATATAGCTTTATCAAGGTATTACAAATACCTTGATCAAGGTATTTTATGTAATGAAAATTCAAAAAAGAACTTAAAAAACTAGAAAACTGACCAGTCAGCAAGGACCCCACAATGGGGTAGAATTATATGGGTGCAGCTTATGTAATGATTAAAAAATATATTAGGAATATGCGACAGCAACTGTATTCTTAAAATTTCAAGATATTTCATGAATATCCAAAAACATGAAAATAATATCCTTGTATTTACATTAGGCAGTAAAGAACAACTTAACATTGAATGTATATTTAAACAATACA
>PRKT01000097.1:445486-465432 GCA_003671525.1 Saccostrea glomerata | reverse complement strand
AAAAAAAAAAAAAAAAAAAAAAAATACACACGTGAAATATAAAAGCCCATACTCTTACTGTTCAAACAGTCAGGGACATAACTCAAAATAGTTAACAGAAAAATACCCTGTTTTAGTTAACTTAAACTACAGTGTAGTTTATTTTACACACACCCCCTTTTTTTATTTAAAATAATAACTTATTTTAAAATCCTGCTTGGACATTGATTTCTTGGGAGTTTTGTATTTCCTGCCAATGTGCATTGCCTTTTTGGATTCCATTATATAATACTAGATGGAGTGCACCGACTCCAGTGGAGAATTGGTGAGGAGGTGGAGATAAACCAACATTTTACTCCTTATTTTGTGGTTTTATATACATGGTTTATATGTCCAACTTTTATCATTAAATAAAAAAAAAAATTCCCCAATTTTCCCAAGACTTTGAACAATTTTTCTGAATAAAGCAAGATTTAAATTTAATCTAACACTTGAATTATTTTTTATAATAACTTGTTTGCATTATGCCCCTGACCAGCAAAAGTTATGGCCATGGTTTTAGTTTTTAATTAGTAAGTCAAACTTAATGATGCCCAGGAAAGGATCTTGTCACATGGAATACAGCTGTGAAATATAAATGACCAAGTACTCTGTTCCAAAGATATGACCAAGGTTAAAGTTCTATAAAAATGGGTTAAACTTTAAAATCAAGATCAAAAGGTAAAAAATATTCATCATCCAAGGAAAGGCCTTGTCCAAAAATATATACAATGTGAAATTTTACAGCACCAACTGTTCAAAAGATGCGGCCAAGGTTGAAGTTTGGATTTTTGTTTTCAAAAGTGATTCAAACTCTATGGTAAAAGTCAAGATGATAAATATCTTGGTGCAAAAAGAAAGATCTTTTAACAAAGATTACGTACAATTGTGAAACATGAAAACCACAGCGTCAACAAATAAAAGTTAAGGACAAGGTTAAAAATTTCCAAACGAACAGACATCGACTTACAGGACAAAAACTATATTCCCTCGAATCTTTGATTACAGCGGCATAAAAATTGATCTTATGGAAGCAAATTGTCACAACGAATAAGCATGTGAATTATGAAAGACAAAGCACCAATCTCCCAAAACTAAAGTTGGGTAAAAGAAATTTTGTAAAATGGTTCAAACTCCATAGCCAAGAGGTTTTATATGTTGCTACCGAGATGGTCTTGTATCTAGGAATATATACTAAGAAAATACGAAAGGCATAGCTACAACTAGAATCAAAAGTTAATATGGACAATAGTCAGGCTTTTACAGACAGACAGCTAGACAGGAGAAATATATATGCCTCCGAATCTTTGATTATGGAGACATGAAAAAAAAATTGAGACCTTGTCACACATGGCCATAAATACATTTTCTCTCCCTTATTAACCCGAGATTCCACTGACTCTAACCCCTGCTTTTTATGTGACATGTGCAGGGGACCCCTGCACATGTCACACTATAAAAATCAGGGGTTAGAGTCTGAGGCATCTCGGATTACCCGCTTATCAATTCATTTTCTCATAAGAACTTCGTTGTTTTTTCCTAAACGAGACAACAGAAACAATGATAATAATTGCAATAAAGGCCACGATAGCTAATCCAATGATTATGTAAACGGCGTAACGCTTTTCCTCCTTCGCGGGGGAATTACACGTCCTTACATCTGGAAGAAAAAAAAATGTACCAGGTATTACAATTTCATTTATACAAATTTATATTATATAGAATACACATTAAAACACAAAACAAATAAATTGTGAAATAAGCAATTCAAATCAGGATAATACAAAACACAATAATTTGGACAAAAATCGAACATTGCAACGTAAGTACGTAGTTTTCCTAAAAGTAATTCTTCATTTTATTTAGTTTGAGAATATCGTCATTTTTTTTATTTTGACTATTCATTGTATACTGTATTAAAATCGAAAAAAAGATCTTTTTTAAGCTTTGGATAATCAAAATTACAAAAACTTTTTTTCCCTCGGTGTGAGGATTTTTTGTAAGATATTAACTAAAAGTAACAGATCTAGATATACGAAATAAAAAGTTTAATAAACATAACTTGCATTTAAATGTGAACTTTGCTTCTACTCACCTTTAGAAAATTTTTCGGACTTGCTCTTCTGGTAAGCTTGGAAGCGCAGATCTTTGGCCTCTAATACAACATCATCAGTAAATGTTACTTTGATAGTATCATCACATTTATAGCTCCCTTTTGCGTTGGCCTTAAGTGGAGATTCGAAGGACTTGCTGGACACAGACACAGCCTGGCCTTGTAAAAAGAAATAAACTGAAGATTTTCAAAGTCTTCCAAAGAGAAAAAATAAAATACATGCATAAAGAAATTAATATTAGTTATTGAAAGTTTCTTCTACTGTCTAAACAGAGAGAGAAAAAAAATTATATTACATGTCTTAGGCAGAGTATTTGAATGTGCAAAATAGGTATATCAGGTTTTTTTTCGTTTCTCTAGCAATCGTCAGAAGGGGACTGTGTCATTTACCTTTGCAGGTTGCTAAAAGTGCTCATATCGGCGTTACTTATGCTGTTAGTTTCTATCATATTTCTAATAAATTTTGAGTGAGCATTCTCAAAAGTCTATCGAAGCAATACAACAGCAGAGCCAACATCGACTTCTTAAAACAAAAGTGGGTTTAGGTGCCATGAAGGGTAAAGTATCCCCTGTCGACGGGTATCCACGACCTGTGCTCCTTGTCATGAGCGGGTAAACAGAACGTCCTTGGATAACTCAGTGTGAACCATTCATATAAAAGACAACGCTCAACATTCTACCATAGACGATTGTATTTTCAAACAAGGTCACTGTACCGATCACAGAATTTTCCAATTTTTTCTTTGAGTAAGGGTTGATATCTTTATATCGTTAACTTTTCTGTCAACAGCTTGCTAGACATTACAGAGTGTTTTTGTATGTAGAATATGGTCTTTCGCACCGAAACAAACAGGAAACAATTTTCAACTACAAATGCCATTGCAGTGATAATCGTATATTGCTGCACAAATAAGGGCAGTTGGTAAAAGGAAAGCTGAAGCTATCACGCTTATTATGAAGTTTAGATATCTATTTTTCTTGTAAAACATCCAAATATGAAAAAAAGTTGTGCAAAATTCTATGGAGTTTCTTGAGTTTATTAGGATACAATGAACCCACGTAGGGATGAAATTGAATAAAAAACAAAAAACAAACCAGAATTCCGACATATTTCGATTTATATTCGCAAAAAAGTTTTAGCTATCTCCCAAATATAGTAAGCGAAGATTTTGAAGAGATGGGAACAATACATATGACTTTCTGACTAAATATAAGGAACAATACATATGACTTTCTGACTTAATATGATCATTGCTATCATTGTGATCGTCATCAATATTGTTCTTATGTTAATTATACATACCTTTTATATACTGAGTTACCATACCTGCAGACTTTTCCTTTAGATTGTAGAAGACCAGAGGGGATCTGACATAAGTGAGGCTTATATTGGTGAGTTGATAGCCAAGAATAGCGCTGTCTGGTGTTGACCCACTGGAAGACGTGGATTCGAACACAAACCTGTATACGGTAAAATGACTCGTGGCACTAAGTAGATGGTTTTTTTTCTTATAATTTCAAACTAGGATAAAGTTATAACATAATATATAAAATGACGATAGGGATCCATTATGGCAAAGCTATATATAAAATAGCATATACACTACATCTTGCCTAATTTTCGAGAGAATTAAAAACAAGAGTGCAAGATAAATTGCTACTTATTTTTACCAATCTGTGTCAAATTGATATCTATTTAATCAACTTCAGATACATGTAGAAATTTACATAAATTCATTTTGCATTATTAAGTGTATACAGTTGGATGACGTTATCCATTGGCAACATGGGTACCATATAATAGTTACATGATAATAGATCTGTCAATTTCTTTAATTCTTTATCTCGGGATAAGCAGGGGGCCACACCTGGGAAATAAAGTATGCATATAGCCATAAGAACAATTGGGGGCTATACATATTATAAAGTTCATGTCTGGCTTCCATACATGGTAAATTAAAAAAATTTTCTGAAGTCATTTTTGGAGACAACAAGATGGAATTTCATCTATTTCCTTAACTGTGCCACATTTGTAGGTGCATGGATCAATATGACGAACAGTGCCATTCGTTTTATACACATGGGTTAAACAACGTTGGAATAAATGTTGATATTCCAATACTTATGACTTACTAGTATCAGATATGATACATTTTCATATTGATTCAAATTCAAATTTCTTGTAAACTTTTTTGATAAACAAACATCAATACTTTAATTTCCAGTCCTCGTAGAAGGAGATCGTCATGTCCTGTTTCCTCGTAGAACTACAATTCCCTGATACATCAATAGAGGTAGTAAAGGGGACATTTACCAGCTGCTTCTCAGTCTGAAATTAACATTGCAAAACATTTAGACGTCAATTCAAAATGGCACCACAAAGAAGTAAAGGTAAACCTTTCATAATTTATCATTATATAACGCAAACAAAAAATATACCTACAACTCTATTGTAACAGAATGGAATAAAAAAATCGAAAATCGATCAATCTATCTCCTGTAATAACAAAACCTCATAAGGGATAGCAAAAACACGGAACAAAATCAACCCAACAAGGACTCATAAAAATAAAAAAATCAGGAACATGCTTATTTGAATTTCAAAGGATAATGGAATTTTCACTGAGGACCCTTTTCTCAAAAACACACGTACAAGTCCCCAACTACTTCATTTCAAAAACGTGAACATTCCAGCAGTTCATTTCGTTGATGTAGCATCGCTGTTGATGATTATGTCACTTTTGATGTACTACGACATGACAATTAGATTTGAAGTATTCTCTTTTGCGAAGTGGACAGGCTTCGTAGGAGAAAGCCTGTCCACTTCTCTCTAAAGAGAATACTCCACGACTTTCTGTTTATAGAGCACACTCTATATAGACTGAGCTGCAAATTTTATTCTTTTTAAAATGATGTTGAAAAGCAACCATGTTAAATCTCACAAATATTACACTAACCACATGTTAAAGAGCACAACACGCAGACCTATATATGGAAACTTCTATGAGGAAGGATAAAGTGTGTAGGAGGAGTAGACATCTGTTATCTAGAGGACCAAAAACTCTGTGACCCCTCTGTATAGATCGGATAGATAGAGGGGGTAGTTCGAAATAAGTTTTAAATGCACATTGGCAGTAAAAATAAAACACACACACACACAAATGTAAAGAGTACCTTGTTTTCCCGAGAGTCGTAGGGAATGGACATACGGAAAGCACCAGAGAGGAGAAGACAACTCTGGTTTCCGTCCTTCAGAGAGAACAACTGTGTTTCCGTCATTTTTACACTGTCTTCAGGACATTGAGTTCCTAATGATACATGTAATATTTAAAGAAATTAATGTTTTAGAGTGTTAAAGATGTCATGACATGTCTTGAAACATATATATTTGTTTGTTGTTTAACGTCCTTCTTGAAAATGTTTCACTCATAAGGAGACGCAACCACTTGCCGATGGAGAGCTTGTCCTATGATCGGCACTCGGGCCATTGAGCAGGGAGGGAACACTTATTGTGACACGGGACCTCGGTTTATACAGTCTCATCCGAAAGACTGCTCTCAATGTCTTGAAACATACCAGGACATGTATATGAAATTTACTTCTTTGAAAAGGTCAAGCTTTGAAGTTTTTTTTTCAATCTGTTATTCCAAAAAGGTTTTCGAAACTCTTAGCGCTAAAAGAAAGGTATTACAATGATATCCATATTTGTTCACATAGGAGAAACAAAAATTTTCTTGTAATTTTCGATACTAAAATCAATTCCAGATGATACAGTCATAATTTCACCATAATCTTTAAAATAACAAAAGGTGAAATTAATAGGTTTAACTGCATATAAACGTACCCGTATATTAATTTTTCATTCAATGATACACATGAGTAAAGATATTTTTTAAAGTAACCAAAAGTATATAATTTGTGTTAAAATGTAGTGTGGTATATTTTATGACATTAATTCTCTTTATGATAAAACCTCAGAAAATTCAATATCAAGTACTTTCTGCTACAGCTGTTACGATGATATTTATCTTTACAAACCTTCAGCATACATGTTCATAAAGATAAATTGCTCAACTGGTAAAAAGAATACTCCGAGCTTGAAAAATGCTAGTTTGCTAAAGTAAATTCTAGTACATTTAAAGTGTAATTATTGCATGGCGTAGTAGTAAGAATGTTAGCATCAGAATCTTGATCCTAGAACAAATATGTCACATTTTAAAATACAATGGTGACCAAGAAAATAGATTGTTCTATTTTGTGATTAAATGCACTGATTTGTTTAAAAAATCATCTAAATGTGTTAATTAATCGAATGATTTTTCTTTCAAATCACCCAACACTAAATGTACTAGAATTTAAAGATTTTTAAAAATGTTTAAATTATTTATTAAATTTTTAATATATGTAGTCTTTATTTTATTTCGGTTTTATCTGTAACTGTTTTATCTGTTACTTATCTTAATAGAAGGATATTCAAAATGTGAAATCATATTGCTTTAAATTATTTTCATCAGTAAGATTTTATAAAAATTTTATTTAAAAAAAAATCATTTCAATAGACTCTGAACTTGATGTTTGCTAAATACGATTTGTAGAGGAAAAACATACTTGCTACTGAAAATTTTTCAGGAACTCCAGAGTTTGATGTTTGAAGTTTGAGATGCCTTGTTTTCAGGCTGAAGTCGTTTCCTAAGAATTCCTTTTCGTGTTGACATCCGTAGAAACTTCCCCCTGAACCAAGACGTATACCAATTCTTCCATACGACCGAAGAATATCTTAACAGAAAGATATAGTGGTCAGTACTTCAGAGAAAATCTTTGAATTTTCTGAATTTGATATCCACAAACATAACATTACCAATGTTCATTTCAAAATTAGATTGAATTTCATTCATGAACTTTGAAATTAATTTTACAAGTTCACATAAATCTAATTTAATAAGTAATAATAAATTCAACTACTACTAGTAATTTAGTTAATTTATCTCTCAATTTTGCATTACCGTAGTTGACCAGGGAAAATTTCATATCATCTTTATTACATCATACCATTGGTAAGTTTGGCGTTCGGAAATTTGGCATTGTCTAATTTGATGATAGTCTCGATGTTTTCTAAAGTTGTTTGATTTTCCTTGTTGCTGAAGTAGAAAGCCAACACTCTACTGGAGCCCTCCTCTTTATAGCGCAACACCAAGTAAGATTTCTCCTCATCACAAAATCCACTCACAATGGCAGTCTTCGGTATCTTGAGTGTTACACTGGTCTGAGGAGTAAAAGAAATATTAGAATGTAAATTTTTAAAAAGGTTGCAATACTGTGAAATATTTTTTTCACATTAATTCGAACTCATTGGTAAAAAAATCATTATTTTTTTATTTGATATAGAAAGCTATATTTTAATAAATGCAATAATGTGTAGCGCATTGATAAATATTAAAACAAGGAATTAAAAGGATAGGATAAAATTTATATATATTTTTCCTGCACAAGGTTAATAAATGTTATCCAGAACTATATAAAAAGAGTGAATCCATGACTACTTGCCTTGTTACCATCTTTTTTCTCATACAGATATTCTAACTCTAGTTTTCCACTAAGTCTAATGCAGACATTACCATCAGTATCTCTCAACGCAAATTGAATTATTTTACTCGTAACATCTTCATTTTGATTGAGTGTCTGGGGCTTCATAGTGGAATTTATGTTGTCTATTGAGCATGTCCTCACTTAAATCAGAAAAAAGATGACCACATTAGAAAGTACCTTAATTGACCTTATTTTGCAAGATTTCAAATTATTTTTGATTTCATTGACTATGAATCTGTCTGACTGAATATTTTTCTTTCAAACTTTGTTTTTAATTCGAAAAACAAATGACTTATGAAGGGACAAGATACATTTAACAACAGTATTTTCACCAACTATACCTTTTTCGGAAAATGTTCCGTTCTGAATTCCGAAACCTTGCATTGTAGCATTGGATATGAACAATGTTCCAAAATTGTTGTTAGAGTCATCGTGTAGAAGAACTGTGTCGACGGCGTTACATTTATAGACCTCGTCTGCTCCAGAAAGCGATACAGGCTCACTCTCAAGAATTATAGACGTATGTCCTGAAAGGATAAATCATTGATAAGAAACCATTTAAAGACAGGATTTTAAACCAAGACTTAATTTATATAAACTTTTAATACGTTAGCTTGCTTACTTATGTACTCATTTATTTGACAATTCTTTCTTAATCGTAATTGATTTATTTATCTGTTGATCTTCTAATTCATCGATGGATTGGTTGTTTTATTTTGCATAAGTTATTTACATAAAAATTATAAATATTTTTTGTTATTGAGTTAGACATAAGCTAAAATAACAATATTTATAATACCAAAAGGTAAATCCTGTGCTAATTAAATAGATATCTAAGTGAAAAGTTTTCTTGAAACTTAAGACCATGCAGGGTCTTTGATAATTAACAAATGAAATATAAAGGAAATTAAAGAGAGAGTTTCTGCATAATATTTTGAAATCATTTCATTTATCAAAGGAAATGGTTGGACAACATACAAGACAATTTTATTAAAATTTAGGCTAACTTTATTACATTCATTTTTTAGAAAAGGGAAAACAACAAAAATTAATTTCTTGGTGGTTCAACTCGAGCATACATAAAACAGAGATTTTCACTACAAAAATCATAAGTATTTCTGCTGAATATTTTGAAACCTCTTTTGTATGCTAAGGATATATTATATATAAAAAATAATAATAATAATAATTATTCATAGAAAAAAAAGTAAAAAAAAGTGTTAAATTAAGGTAGTCCGATCCTCAGGGTTATAAAATTAGCAGTTAAGTAATCAAAAATACTCATAAAAGTATCTTTGAATCCACAAAGTTATGTAAATTTATCCACAGTATTTCGTTAAAGTTAAACATATTATATAGGGAAAATTGTTAAACCTCCAATATTTTTGCAGAAAAAGCGAATTGGAATATCAGCAATGCATTTTCTAATTACAAATTGATCAACAAATATATTTTGTATTTTATTAAAAAACAATAGGTATCCAGGTATTCAGAGAAATTGTTATGATTTTTATATGTATTTAGTATTTTCTGTTTTCTATTTCCGTCATGTATTCTATAATACATAGTGCAAAGGGCTTTTGCTATCATTGCAAAACACCACAAATCACTTTCATATCATGCTAATAAGCATTGGTTTCTAAGGCATGTTTCAAGAAAATCTTATTTCTCTAAAACTGTATTAATTTTTTTCTTATTACAGGGTACAAATGTCAAATTTTATAAGACCTTTTCTAAGACTTCCAAAAACCTTGAATCATTTAAAGATGAATAAAATGAAAATTGTTGCATGAAGAAATTTTATTTTCAACCTTCATTTTGATGCGTTTTAAATTAAACATTAATTTTTGGAGTTTAAGTCTTAATAATTTAAAAAATATATCAAATCTATTACTAATTTTGATTCTGTTAAAATAATATCGCAAAGCAATTTAGCATTTTTTTAAAAATACATAGTTATAGTTTTTTTTTTTATTATTTTTTATTCGTTTTTTCTATAACATATTCATAGATTATGTTATGAGATGTCATCACAGAACTGTATATCTCTCAAATCGATACACAACGAGAATAAAAAAAAAAAAACATTAAACACTGCATTAAAAATAAATCGATTGAAAGCTTTTAACACATGTTTCACTGAGAATATACATTTCAACATGTCGATTGTTTTCCTGCTCTTACATGAACAAATGGCCACTTGATAATATTAGCATAATTTATCTGCAAAAAACAAAAAATAAAAATCAGATAAAAAAAGCACCCCAAGAATGTGTTACTAGTACGGTTTCAGAATAGCTTTCAGAGTTTGTTAACGTACGTAATAACAAGTTTATCTTTTAAAAAGATAGGTGAGCTATGTTACAACGCACTTTTAAAAATTACGCACTTTGAAAAAAATTTTCAAAGTGCGTTAAATTTTGGGACCAAGTCAACGCACTTTGAAAAAATAAAATTTCTTTTCAAAGTGCGTTAATATGGACCATATTAACGCACTTTGAAAAACTGTGTATGGATTTGTCAATATTCCTGCAAATCTTAGGTATGATAAATAATTGAACCTGTTTGATAATTCTTCTGTGAAGAGGTCACTTTAGGATGTGAAAGTGAGCGATTTTGATTTTTTCCATACTTTGAAAATTCTTTCTTGCTTAAAGGATTTACTGCACTTAATTTTTTTCAAGCATGCATGCAATTTATGTAAACTTAAAGAACTATATGCGGTATATTGCATATGTTTGCCCCCACAAAAGTCAAATTTTGAAAACTTCCTGAAATGTGCTGAATTCAATAAATTGTACGAGAAATATAAGTTAACAGAAAATATTAAACTTCCAGAGCAGTGTATTCACAATTTCTGCTTTTATGACGTCACAAACTAGTCCGATTTTATATCCTTTTTCAGAAAGAGGACAAAATGGAAAAAATTTCAACAATTCAAGCTTTAAAATTTATAGAGCGCATGTGTGTTCAGGAACAATATTGACATATTTCATTGATATTATCATTCTACACATTATATCAAAATATCTATCCTGAACACACATGCGCTCGGTGACTTTTATTTAAAATATCGACGAAATATGTACATTTTTCTGCAAAATTCATAAAAAACTGAAATTTACGTCATATTTGTGACGTCATTACGTACATATGACGTCATTACTTATGAAATTATTCAGTGCTTTGAAGTCAGCATATACTCCCCTGTTTAAGGACTTAATTGAATATTACTCCATCAAAGTTTGATTTTGGGGGGCAGATGTTGGTTAATACCGCATAAAGTTTTCAACGTCATACCAGTTATGTAAACACATATATTTGGGTGTAGCATAGGCATCAGTACCGGAAAGGGGGGTTACATGTAGGCACAAAAATATTTTGCAAAGATATACATACTATATATATGTATGCATTAAAAATTGGGGCTTACCTGTGGGGTCAACTTTCAATTTGCTACCGACGGCCATGTACAATGTTTAAGAAAAAATAGTTGGGATGAGAGACCTTCTACTCGTCTTCTCCTTGTTCTCAATGAGGTTAAATGAGTTCATGTAAATTTGAAAAAGTTTTTCGAAAGATTTAATTATTACAATTTGATTTCCTATATTACTAAAATATATGTCTAGAATTTTTATTTTCCTACATATCTATTTTTCCAAGTGCGTTAAATGCCTCCATGGTAAAAAATGTTTATGTGCATTCTTAACGCACTTTGAAAAAAAATTTCAAAGTGCGTTGAGTGTGTCCAAAATTTAACGCACTTTGTAAAATTTTACGCACTTTGAAATTTTTTTTCAAAGTGCGTAATTTTTTCAAAGTGCGTTGTCACAGAGCTAGCACCGTAGCAATTTTTAAACACAGAAAGGAAGATCCGTGATCAAGTGATTTATATTGCTGAATTCTTCAAATTTTATCGAGGTTGGAGAGTGATAAAGTTATTATTGTTTTGTGAAGCGTATTTTATAGACACATAGGTAAAGAAACAAGGGGGGTGGTGACCTATTGGAGTTTTGGCGCAACGGAACATATATGACCTTTACTGGAGAGAAGGGGGGGGCTCTATATAATATGAAGAAGATGCCGATTGAGACATTGCATGTAAGAGCTGATTTAAAGAAGAGAATTTCTTGGCAATTTAGCAAAGAAAATACATGGGAGTTGAAAGGAATATGGAAAATAACTCAAAGTGTATGTTGTGTAAAGAGTCCAGAGGGTTTGGAACGCATGTGAAATAGCTTGGTCCTTGGGGTCATCTTTGTCAAGATATGTTAGGTTAAAAGCCATACACATCAGAATTTTTTAAACATAAATAGTGGATTTATTCGTTATTTTTAGTGTAACTTCTTGCGTTTCTTGAATTTGTAAGATTGGCTGAATTGACCAATCAGAAATTATAATCTGTCTTTGGTTGTGCTTAGATTAAACTCCCTTGTCATTGTTTAGAACAATCAGGTAGTGACTCGGGCTTTTCCGTCAGCAAAAAAATCCCAGAATTTAAAATATTATAAATATGAAGTTAACTTTAAAGTGTAAGCTACACAATAAATGAACAGTTATTTCATGCCACAGCATGATACAACGAAATTGTTATCGTACGGTCTATCTTTAGTAGTTTTCACAGTTTTCCCAGAATGCACCACCATGGCGGCCGAGCATGCGTATTCAAGGAATTTGGACTAACGTAGTTGCTAGCGCTCGAGAGCGCTAGCAATAATCAGGTGACTTTGTGACAAGTGATGTTTGTATATTACCCCTTTATATGTGATTTTTTAGTATTGGTTGTTTACAAATAATAATTTTGCTTAAATCAAATTAATTATTTTAATTACTCTTTAAGATCTCGTTTGTTCTTTTTTTTTTTATACACATAGAACTTAGTCTGTTAGTAACAAATCGTCACAGCTTATACCACAAAAATGAGTTCATTCGAACCTTCATAAATTTAAAATGTCTTCTAGGCATCATCTCTTAGATTGATATTCTATGTAATATTTTCCCACAGATTTACCTTACCTTGTCTTTTGTAGACAACTTTGTAGGAGATAGACACTGTTCCATCGTTTGCTTTTGTAAAACTGATATAAAGAGAGTGGGAATCCTGGAGATCTATATGTATTTCTGAGCTGCTCTCTTTGCAACTTCCAGCCGATACTGTTGCTTTTGTTAGAGGTACGTTCCTTGTCTTTTCTTCCTTTTGTAAATTCACAGTCAGAGTTGCATCCAGAATCGTGTGTACACACAGTCCAACACTTGAGTTGTACGTAAAATCTAGTCCATAGACACCTTCAAACGAATGCATAGAGATGACCTAAAAACCTTCTTATTAATTGTTGGATTGTCATGACTTGCTTAGATCTGCGAATTCTGAGATGGCTGTTATCTTGCAAACGCACCAAACAGAAACTCATATTGGTAGGTTGCCTTTTAAATGATTCATATAAATTGTGAAATATGAATTATACTCTGCGACAATTGTAATTATACAGAAATAAAGACTTTGACGTGTGCCAAGATAGCAGAAAATGTATCATTTCCTAAGAATCTTACCGTTTTGACATACAACAATAGAGATCCAAAGAAAGATGATCTGATATGAGGCTTCCATTGCTGCCATCTGTGAACGTTATATTGTCAGTGGCAATATTACACAGTAGCAACTTAATGAAAACAAATACTCTATCAATGGGCACCTGTTGCAATGGTTACTGAACGCCTGTAACATAAGGTGTTTAGTGCCTTCACTAAATGTTGCACGCCTCTTTTGTTACAAGTAGAATTGAAAACTATACTGCTGAGAATTGTAATTTTATGATTTTTTTAAACAAAAATATGAGAGCTATTTAATATTATTACTAAAAATCAATAACATATATGTTCATGTCAGTGTTGCATATCTATTCAGTATTGATTTGTAACCTGTTTTTAAGTAATCAAACGTAATACTTCAATGCATTAGAATAAGATAACGACAAGAGGAAACTTGCATATATTTGATATTTTGCCACAGCATGCAAAAAGCAAGTGAATTTTATTTTATTTTGAATTTTAATACAATACGTATCTATATATTTTGTTAAATGATTAATTTATGACATGCTCTGACCTCCACATCTTTTAGTGATTTTAAAACCGACATATTTTCTCAGTTGTTCTCGTCCAAAGGAAACACCTCCTCTGATATTTTTGGAGTTATGGCTTTGCTCTGCTCTTCATTTGATTCGTCTGAATGGACTTTGAGCTTGGATACTATATGTTGTAAACTCTAAAATTTCATTTCGATAATTAAAAAGTGATGACATATACAGAGAATCGTGAAATTAACTCTACCGAAATCAACATCCAAAATTAACGACTTTTCAACTTTATACACAACTATTCCTCACTATAAATTAAATTCCAGACTTTTTGATGATTGACAGCTGTTTAAAAAAATGGAACTAATACATTTACTTATCTTGTCATTGGTCATTTGCAAAATTATTTTGTTAAAAACATTCTGACTGTACCCACAATTGCTCTGAAGTTCACATCAAAACGATACTTGAGTTCCTGATTGACAATATCTATTGGAATTCCTATGGGTACCAATCACGCCCCGTCATTAGCAGACCTATTTTTGTATTCATATTAAGCAATATTTGTCTTAACTCTAATGCGTGAAAAAAAACACTTGCTGGGGCCTTCAACTCGACGTTTAGATATATCAAAGACGTATTGTCAATAAACAATGATCATTTCCATTCTAATGTCGATACGATATGTCCCAATGAGATTGAGACAAATTACCACAGAATCTCACATATCTGTTTCATATTTAGATATTCAACTTGAAAAAAAAACGTTAATGGTAAACTAACAAGCAAACTCTATGATAAACATGATGACTTTATAACTCTTTTCAATCGTCAACTTTTCTTACTTATGTAGCAATATACCTTCATTACGTGTATACGGAGTTCATATCTCTCAGTTGATTCGATAGAGCATGCTCTACGTATGAAAACTTTCTAAACGAGGTAAATTATTGAAAAACAAGTTGATGAAACATGATTATCAGCAGTCTCGTTTAAAGTCATCATTTCGTAAGTTCTATGGTCGATACAATGACCTTGTCAGCAAATATAATTTATCAATGAGTCAAATGCTGATTGACGTTTTTCGTACTAATTATTATTATCTAGTATCTAAACACTGAATTGACGACATATTATTTCCCGATCATGACAAAGAGGACACAGTGTGTATGACCGGTCGACAGGGGATGCTTACTCCTTCATGACATCCGATCCCATCGCCGATGTTTTGGGGGTGCATGTTTGCTCTGCTCCTTTTTTTTTTTATTGTTTTATGGACTTAAGATCGTGAATATTGTTTGTTTTCTCCATATGGTTCATTAAATAGAGTCTGATTTTACGTAAGGCGAGACTTTATCAATGTATAATTGAGCATGTTTTTGCGTTTTTTAAATTCAGAATTTCATGCTTGCAAATACTTTCACAATCTCAAAAAAAATCTACAAACAATACTAATTAATCTCTGAACAGAACATAAAACATGGAATCCCGGAAATGTGAGTGGGATCAGAGGTGTAGAAGGAGTATTCATTCCTATTGACCGATCACACCAGCCATGGGTCATACGTATTAAGTCCAAAATCAAATGTAGTACAAGATCTAAAAATTGGTATGGAAACAAGTCAATTTTACTACAAGGTATAAGTTATGTTTATTAACAAATGTATTATATGAACATTAAGTTTTTGAACTGCTAACTTCAAAGTGGTTGATGGAATCCCTGTATCTTCAACGTATGTCAGTAATATGTTGTTTATCATACTCGGAACAAATTCTTGAGTATTGAATAAGTTGGGAGACAGGAAAAATATGCAGATGATAAACGGAACAATTCTATATAAACAGATGGATTAGCTGAAGTCATCTCGCTTGTCATATGATGTAAATGTTACATTCATGTAGTTGGCCACCATCATCTTTCGTTGTAGAACAGCCAAATGAAACAGATGAGGCAGATCCAAGCTTTGAATAAAGTTAAATCCTTCACTCTACTTCAACAAAACGAGATTATATTTGTAATATATTGTACAGGTATATGATTTTAAATCCCAATTCTATACAATGATATATAAATGTATACATAATATACAATGTATACGTAAGATAAAAATAATCACTTGAATTTTTTAGCATTGATAGTGCTTGTCGACTTTAATTCATTTTCTTTTGCGCTTACTTAACGATATGAATTACTTTAATTGACTCCCGAAAATAATACCACCAATAAATCATAATTGTTGGATCTCCAAGACACCTCTTTAAACTTTTGATCTAGCTGAATAATTTAATTTCAGTTGTAACGCGTCATTTGATTGGTTAAACGGGTTTATCCATTTCGTATAACATAACTTGCCTACGTCACAATGAGTAACGTCAAAAACGTATCACTCCGCTTGACGTTACTTTTAAAATAATGCTTACTTTGAAGCCTTTTTCTGGAGGAAATATTGTCTCATTGTCTACATTGAAATTAAATTATAAGAAATGAAGCTTATTTCAACTTATGTTATCCGATATAACAAAACTTGGGACAGTTTACGCTCATTTATAAACCGCTTCGCGGTTTATAAAGCGTTAACTGTCCCAAGTTATGTTATATCGCATAATATAAGTTGAAATAAGCTTCATTCCTTAATTAACTAATGCTGAATTAGATAATGATAGCAATTTGGGTATGTATCACACCCTCGCGTAAGATGCGTGTGCTTGTCAGTAAAGCCACTAGGGTGGACTATTTGGTAAATGAAGATAAAGCCGCTTAACGATTTGCAGACCTTTATTTCTCGTCGGGTCGGACAGTATCAAGGACAAGCGCGTCCCGATTCCAACTCCCGAATGTTAACAAAAGTTTGTATTTATAGACATGGTTGATAATTGACAAGTTTGAGTAATATATCACATGAGTTAATTTGATTTACAAGTAGAGTTAAAGATTATGATTTTGAATAAACAATAATTAAGTCACACAACGCACGGTCCATCTGGTCATATCACTCATGGCTAATTAAGATAATTAAATATTTCAAAATAGATTAATCTGACAGATTGAAGTAAATATGACAACTCAATAACTTAAAAACAGATGTGAGAATTTTGAATTGAAATTATCCAAAGTAATTGTCAAAATGTCCGATGGTACATTTTCATCTGTGACAATATGGATACATCGTATGAGGAATTAGACCAAATAATCAGTGAGAAGAAAATTGAAGATGCAATAGGTAAACTTAAGCATAATAAAAGTTGTGGTGAGGATTATATCCTAAATGAGGTTTTTATTAATTGTGAAATAATTCTAATACCACTTTTACATACATTATTCAATAAGATTTTTGAAAGCGGGTGCTATCCTGAATCCTGGTCAAAGGGGTTTATTGTCCCAGTGTACAAGAAAGGGGATGTCAATGATACAAATAATTACAGAGGAATAACTATTTTGGGCTGTTTTGGAAATTATTTACTACAATTCTTGATAATAGAATCTTATGTTGGGAGAAAAACTATGGTATTTTTTCTGATGCACAATATGGTTTTAGAAAAGAGTTGTCAATTGTTGACGCAATATTTGTGTTACAATCACTTGTTAACAAATACTTGAGCAAGAAAAAGCGTTTACACTGCTGTTTCATTGATTATCAAAAAGCTATTGACTCTATAGATAGAGTTAAACTGTGGAGGAAAATATTAATTATTGGTATGCAAGGGGAAAATGTATCAGAGTATAAAATGTGTGAAATATAATGGCTTATTTAGTGAATACTAAGGTTTATACTAGGTTTTACTAGTAACACCGGACTAATGCAAGTTGAAGCACTCTCCCCTTTATTGTTTCATTATACGTGAATGATTTTGAGATGCAATTTATTAAAGAAAATTGTCAATATATAGATGTACAAGAAATTAGTTTGTTTCTTCTTATGTATGCAGATGATATGGTGATTATGTCTGAAAGGCCAGAGGGTTTACAACAAATGCTGAATTCATCATGTAATAATACTACTATGTGGAATCTTAAAGTTAATATTCAAAAGACAAAAATAATTATTTTTCAGAAATGGTAGTAAGATAAGAGAGAATGAAAAATGGACTTACGGTAACGATATAGTTGATATTGGTGACGATTTTAATTATCTTGGAATGCTATTTAATTACAACGGAACATTTTTGAAAAGTCAAAAACACGCCGCAGAGCAAGGTAGAAAAGCTTCATTTGCTATTTCAAATTCATTTAAAGCACATGCATTCAATGTTGAAACACAGTTATCTGTTTTTTATACTCACATAAGTAGTGTACTTTTATACGCATCAGAGGTATGGGGATGGCATAAAGCTACTGATATTGAAAAAACCATCTTAATTATTGTAAAAGAGTCTTAGGGATGGGTCAGAAAACATTCAATAAAGGATGACTGCACTTCAGGAAACTTAGAAATTGCGACATAATTAATTTTAAAAATGGGCATTTTTCTCTTAATGGTAGAAATGGCCAATGTCTTAGCTGCAACTTTAAGTAATTACGTTAATTAAAAGTTTGTATTAACGAAGTTTGAAGTCATTTTTATAGGGAGGGGTCATCGCATATTCTGGAATCTCCATAGGATAATGAGTACGCACACCTTTTTACAGGCTTGATACATAGTCAGCGCATGTTTGTCTATCGTTCTCCATTTCAGGGTAGTTGTATATTTATATATATTAGCTCATATTACAAGGAGATCAATAGACAAACATGTGCTGATGGTTAAAAAGAGAAAAAAGCCGTTCCTTCATGTGTTAACTAAATTCTCTATAGTAAACAGGCTATTTTGACCACGTTATTATAATTAACCACGTGATTTCTATACCCATGTAACTCTGTGAATACTAGAATTCCATCACGTGACGTGTAAGGAAACACGCATTCTGTTGAGCGATAAATGTCTATATCTGTTTCAATCCATTCACATCGAGCCACGGGCTTTTCTTTTTTCTCTTAGATATATATAAGATTATTCTTATACTTATCTCAAAAGCGTTTCATTCTAATATATTTATATATTTTTGAGTGTATTTGGTTGGTTTTCTTGATTGGTTGGGATTAGGTAGCTTTGTATGGGCTATATTTTTTCAGTTTGGTGAGTATAAGTCTGAAGATATCATAAGATACAATACGTTATTTTGTTTTGAATTAATTTGAAATCATGACGAAGTCATATGATTGCATAGTCTGCTAAAAGAGAGCTGCTGCTCCACATCGCAGAGTTTTCAAGGGGTTGAAATATGCTACATATAGGAAAGACTTATCAATTGTGTTGGGTAGTAAAGTCACGGAAAATGATTGCATTTGTGGAAAGTGTCATAAACGTTATTCTAGAGGGAATTTATTGAACAAGAATGTTAAAACTGAAACTAATGCCTAAGTGTCGACCTTTTATTCAGGAACAAAATCATGTAAATATTGTGCAATATGTGGCATGAAAGAAAAATCTTAAAAAGAATTCCACATTAAGCAGCACGTACATACGTTTCCACAAGCAGCACGTACATACGTTTTTGTGCCACATAATGTAATGTTTCATGATGATGCACGTGCCTGCCCTTGCCATTTTGCGGACAAATCTAGATTTAAAAATTCAGAACTTTTCAAATACTCTTTTAGGTTTAAACGAATCACAAAGATCATAACATCAAATGAACTAGTACAGCATCTGACAATATGCAGAAAGTTGATTTTAAAAAAAGAAAATTCTCGAATTGACTTTGATAATTCAGATTCTTTAAGCGAAAAAGACTACATGTCTCTTACAGGTCTGAGTCGCATCCAGTTTGATTCATTAATCTCACAAGTGTATGGTTTACGACACAGTACAGTTTCATGTAAAACCGCCTTAGCTATTTTGCTTACAAAACTCAGAACCGGGCTGTCTAGCAGCATTTTGCGAACATTATTCAGTATAAAAAGTGAACGATATTTAAGCAGAATAATCAAAAGAGCAAGGGAAGCTTTGATGACTTATTTTGTCCCGAAATACCTGGGCTTTGAAAATATTTGTAGAGATGATATTATTAACAAGAGGCCCAGGGGCCACAGCGCTCACCTGAGCACATCAGCTAGGAAAAAACACATATCAGATCAGAACTGAAAGTAAATTTAATTTGGGGGGGGGGGGTTG
>PRKT01000097.1:423098-444747 GCA_003671525.1 Saccostrea glomerata | reverse complement strand
CACTACCTGAGGATGATTCCACATGAGTTTCATCTTTCCTGGCCCAGTGGTTCTTGAGAAGAAGATTTTTAAAGAATTTTCCTATATATTCCTATGTAAAACTTTGCTCGGTCATTATGGCCCCGCCCTACCCCCGGGGGTCATGACTTGAACAAACTTAAATCTACTCTACCTGAGGATGATTCCACATGAGTTTCATCTTTCCTGGCCCAGTGGTTCTTGAGGAGAAGATTTTTTTAAAAATGCCAATAATTTTTCTCTAAATCATGATTATCTCCCCTTGGAAAAGGGCGTGGCCCTTCATTTGAACAAACTTGAATCCCCTTCACCCAAGAATACTTTGTGCCAAGTTTGGTTGAAATTGGCCAGTGGTTCTTGAGAAGAAGATGAAAATGTGAAAAGTTTACGACAACAACGACGACGACGACAGACGACGGACAAATTTTGATCAGAAAAGCTCACTTGAGCCTTCGGCTCAGGTGAGCTAAAAACCATACGACAGTTTTTGCAAGAGAGCTTCTAGCATCTGGCAGTAATGACACAGCTATTCTTTTGATAGATGGCACATGCATATATATTCAGAAAAGTTCCAAATATACCTTTCAGAGACGATCCTATAGTGTTTACAAAGGCCGTCCCCTGGTCAAACCACTTATGATCGTCGCTTCAGATGGATATATCATTGATATTCTTGAACCGTATCTGGCAGATGGTAAAAATAATGATGCTGCTATATTAAATAAACATCTTGGGGAGGGCAATGGGCTGTTTAACTGGGCAAAAAAGACGATATCTTAGTTTTAGATAGGGGTTCAGGGATTCTCTTGATTTAATAAAATCAGTGGGACTGCAGTCAGAATGTCCATATTTCTTGGAAAAGGGGGAAAAACAGCATACGGTTCAAGAAGCCAACTTGTCACGTCTTGTAACTAAGATAAGATGGGCAGTTGAATCTGCAAACGGCAGATTAAAAAGGTGGCAGTTTTTGGCAAACATAGTCACTAATACACAGATTCCTTTTATTGGTGACTATGTTCGGATAGTAGCATCCTTGATCAATGCTTTTAGACCTCCTTTGGCAAGCGATTCCTCTACAGACGAAACAACCGCAAAACGTATGCTCGAAAGATAGAAAATTACGGTTAATCCCTTAAAAGAACAATTTATTAAAGATACGGGTAGAAGGGTCGCTGTCAAAATGACAAGAATTGATGCTGATGATGCACTCACTCGTCTGACTGATTTCCCACGTCTTTCTGATGAGTATCTGCGTAATTTAATTTAATTGGTATTTAAGTGCATCGGTTTTTGATTTCGATGAACGGTGTTGCCATGGTTACTAAAAATAGAATTTTTTGTGAAATTTTATTTCAAATACTACTCGTCCACCAGTTTTGTTCTGATTTCAATATAATGTGGCACACAAGTAGACTACACTAAAATACATAATTCTGTGCATCGGTTTTTGAATTTGATGAACAGTGTTGCCATGGTTGCTAAAAATAGAAATTTCTGTGAAATTCTTTCAAATGCTACTCCTCCTTTAGTTTTGGTCCGATTTTAATATAACTTGGCAAACAAGTAGACTACACCCAGATACATAATTCTGTGCATCAGTTTTTATTTTGTTGGGTGTCAAGGATCATTTTTCTATTGATTCCTGTTTTGAAGTCACAAGTCACAACTGCTACTTTTCTCTTCCTTTGTTTTAAGTGTAAACCAGAAGAGCTACAGTCTCGACAGAGACTTCTGGTTTTGAATGTAAATTAATGTAGTCTGAAAGATGCTGGAGTTGAATCTTATTCCCCCAACCGAATCAAACAATTGTTTTCTTTTGGTGTTTTATCCCCCCCCCCCCCTTACGAATCAAACAATAGTTTTCTTTTTGTGTTTTTGCTTGTCAAATACTTTTAGAGTTCGTTTACCCCCTCCAACTTTCAAATTCGATTCTAGGTGACTGATATGTTTGCGATTTTCGTAAATAAAAGACTGAGCATGACAATATCAACCTGTATTTAATAGTGGGGAATTGAATGTGTACAAGATATTTCATTTATGATAAAGTTTGTATATTTTAAGTGATTTAATCCAAAATAATAAATTCCGTTTTCCGTTCCGTTCCGCTTTCCGTTCCGTTTTCCGTTCCGCGTTTTAGCAACACCCACTGTCATTGACCTATTTCAAAAAGAGGAAGGTGCTTTTCAGATATATGAAAACAACATACAGAAAATGTTTTAATTAATGTTTCCGCCTGTGTGTACCCTTTATCCAAATGATATACACGTGGAAATGTTCGCCTGCGTAAGGATCCCTTCGAATAAGACCGTATAAACCGAGGTCCCGCATCGCACTAGCTGCTGGCACGAAAAAGTTCTCTCATTGCTCAAATCCGCGAGAGGAACGTTAAACAACAAAGAAAGAAACAAACATGTTTTATGATATTGTCATTGACTTTCACTTTCTAAGGTTAATTTTATTGTGTTAATTTATATGTCTCTACATGATCGTAGTCTACAAGAAAAAAAGAGATTTATTTATTATGTTTGAACCATTGCTTAACATGAACATCCAAACCAAGATCCAGTAGATAATAAAAATGAAATCATACCATCCTCAGCACGCTAATTTATTGGGAAAAGTAGTTTTTTTTAAAAACGATAACAAAAATCATATGTAATTCTGATGTTTTTCTTTCTTATTTTATTTATAAAAAGGGAAAAATAAAGTGATTCTTTAATTAAAATAATCATAGTAAGCTTACTGTTGTTGACGGGTCTCGATCCCGGACCTCAATATTATTGTTTCTGTGCATTACCGACTGAGCTAGTCGGTACTTATATTCGAACACGCGAATTGCTGACATCAACCATTGCTGTTGATTCTCAATGACTACTTCTACCGGTCGATGTTATATGTTATTAGTTATTTATACTTTATTTGAAATCTTAAAAATTAATAGTGACAAACATATGGAGAGAGAGAGAGAGAGAGAGAATTAGAATGCACCAAATATGAATACAGTAACTACTGTATTCTAATTTTAGACTACTCATTACAATATTACATGTAGCTCCACCTCTTATGCATATTTATAAATCCTATCTTCAATCAAGGGCAGATAAGTCTAATTTCCCGATATTTGCAGAGAGGTAGGGTAAGAAAACAACGAATTATTTTATTGCAACGCAGTTTATAACCATTATGAAATTGCATTTCATTTGGAAATAGACAAAACTCTATAACAAATGACTTAAGGCAAAAATAAAAACAAAAATAAATGTGACAACAGAGATTGAAAAAAAACCAAAAACCGGCGTTAAGTGCAGTCATCCTTTGTATATTGCGAATTGGGAAGATATCCACTAGCGCTAAAAATGAAATCAAAAATTTTTAAATACTGGCTCAAGTCAAGAGGGACTAATAATTGTATTCTTAGGGCCTGTTATAAGATATGGTTTTACGTAACGATAATTTAATTATGTGTATTAAGAAGAGTTGGGGAGAGTAGGTTGAGCTATTTATGGGACGCCAACATTGTTGATAATTGTACATATAAAATAATTGAGCAAAGGATGGCTGATTTTTATAGACAAAATGTTTTTTCATTTGTAACTTCATCTTCAAAAGGACAATTGTACCAATTCGTTGTAAATAATCTTGTATTACAATGATATTTAACAAAACCAGATTTAAGAGAATGCTCACCAAGATTAGATTATCAAACCACCAATTAAAAATGAAACTGGTAGAAATAATAATATACTTAGATCTCAAAGAATTTGCACACTATGCTCCTCTAATGATATTGAAGATGAATTTCATTTCATATTAAAATGTTCATTTTATGAAAATCTGAGAAGAATGTATATTAAGAAGTATTAGTTTGTCAAACCAAGTGTATTCAAAGTTGTAAGTTTAATGAGTAGTCAAAATGTAAAAGAGTTGTCTAATTTGGGAAAATTTTTATATAAAGCTACTGCTCTACGAAAGTCTAATTTGTAACTACTATTGATATTTATATCCTTTGTGTACTTTTGTATATACATGTAATATTTATTCTGTACTCTTTATTATGTTTGTATGCTGTTATAAAATCTGATGAGCCTTTGGCTTAAAGAAAAAGAAAAAAAAGGTGATGGAAAAAAAAAACCAACAAATAATATTGTCCTTATTATTAAAAAAATATTTTAAAATGTTTTATTTGCAATTTCTTATTAAATATGAATTTTATTACAACTTATTTATTTCACTTTGGCCTCTTGATCATTTCCAATATGTCCCTGCGAGATTTTTCAAAGTGAAACTATTAAGTGTGACAAATAGACCCAATAATTTTATGTCGTTCTCTGTTGAATTAACGATATCGATGAGATATAATACTGAGCGAACATAATGAGGGAAAAAATATTTATATCTGGTTTAAATTGCATGAAAAGAGGTATTTAAATAAGAGTCTGTAGCGTTATTAACTTCTGACACACTTTTGAAATTAACACACATAACAAAAGCAACATATGTGGAGTGTATTCAGAATGGTGTAATACAGAAGTCTCCATGTATAAATATACGTCTCATTTTATAACTAATTGACAGTTCAAAACTTCTGTATTAATTACAGTGACAAGCTTTACAGATATGATTCCTTCTTAATGGCATAGTGTGTTTGTCATTTATAGTGGAAACTTAATTAATTTAACCAAGAAAACTTTTTGGTCTACTAAGGAATTGAAACAAACCTATCCCATTTCTGTTCCAACAAAATACGAAATAAAATTTAAATGCATTTATTCAAAAATGTCATATTATAAAATTCTCTCTCGAGATACGTAAATAATCAAAGAGCATTATGACGACACACTTAACGCGGCAAAAGAAAAATGTGTTTAAACATGCAGGCGGAGTTAAATTTATCGATTGTTTACAACCGACATTTAAAACAGAATGAAGGGGATTTACCCAACTGCAATGTTTTGTCAACTTTAAAGATAATCGGTGTAAGTGATATTGTTATGTTCAACCTGATAGAAAGCATAAAGTCTCAATCAGTTATTTATACTTCAAATCTTTATTAAAGAAAATGCATATTTTGTATATACTTTTGTATACTCTAAGGTTTTTAAAAACTCGGCAAATGTTTAGTCGGTATGACAAAAATGCTAAATGATTTTGATTAACGCTGTTTTTGTCTCATTTCATAATCTTATAAATAATTCAATTCAATATGAGAGCTCTTAAATTCTTAATCTTAAATTTTTCAAATCCTGATTGGGGCGTGAATTATAATCAATGGCTATCATATACAGGTCTAGATTTAAAAATGGACTCAGAGGACCCAGAGGAAACAGATTTAAAATACGGAATTCAGGTTTCAGAAACGTCTTTGCGCAATATTTGGGATATTGTGGTGGCTTTTGATATCGGCACAAGCTATTCCGGGTATGCTTATTGTGACAGAAAGGAAATAAACACAAAATCAATATCCCTGAATCAATGGATGGGAAACATGGTCCCAGATCCGAAGGCCAAAGCACCAACTACAGTTCTTGTTGACAAAGATAAGTCTTTTCATTCTTTTGGATATGAAGCAGAGGAATTTTATGCACAGCGGGTCTGCCAAAAGAACAACAAAGATTGGTATCGATTCAGGAACTTCAAGATGGTTCTTTATAGGGAAAAGGTAAGTTGTCTTCACTTCTTTCTTTACTTTCACTTTATATGAAAGATCAAAGAATTCAACTTTGTAACTCTTCCTTTATTTACAGAATGTTCAACGTAATATAGAAATCATGGACGATTCTGGTAGGCTCTCGCTTCCAGCTTTAGATATCTTTGCATGGGCCATTCAAGCTCTGAAAGATCACTTCGAATCCAATGTGAAAGACAGGTCTCTTGCATTTGATAAAAACAACATTTTATATGTGATAACAGTACCTGCAATTTGGAAACAATCTGCAAAACTTTTCATGAAAGAGGCTGCTTTAAAGGTACTCAAGCTCTTCAAATGTTTCAATGGGGAAAATTTGATATTTCGATTCTGTCTTGTAATTTATATAATCATATAATTTTCATTTACTCTTTAGCCTTGAAATGATTTTGCATATTGTAGAGCGGAATTCCTGAAGCCCAACTTTTAATTGCTTTAGAACCAGAGGCTGCAGCAATGTACTGTAAATCTCTACCCGATCAGACACTTACAGAAACATTTAAACCAAAGAAAAGATACATGGTCTTGGATCTTGGGGGTAATGGCATTAATGTGATTTAATTAACATGTAAATAAATAAAATTTTTCAATTTTACAAATCTGTGACTTGCAGATTGAATTCAAGTCCTTAAGCATTAATTCTTTTTTTTTACAATTTCGAATTAAAAAAATCATTTTCATCCTCCTATTATTTTTTTTCTTTTCAAAAGGGGGAACAGCTGATGTTGTGGTCCATGATGTTTTAGAAGATGGCAGACTAGCAGAAGTTTATAAGGCGTCCGGAGGCGACTGGGGAGGATCAACGGTTGACAGAGAATTCGAGAAATACATTAAAACGGTCTTCCATAGCGAATCATGTCTACAAGAGTTATGGAAGAATGCTCCAAGAGATGCTTTCGATATGGAAAGGGAATTTGAAATGCAAAAAAGACAAATCAGCAGTGCTCCCGATGGTAATATTCGACTAAAATTACCAGGAAGACTAAAACAGTTTGGACAAATACCACTGAATGAATCGGTTACCTTTGATCATATATACGTAGAAAACTCAAAATTCAAGGAGTTTTTTGAAGAAGCCAAGGTTCAAATCATAAAACTGATAAAAGAAATTCTGGAAGAGGTGGATCATTTGGACCAAATTCTTCTCGTTGGAGGATTTTCTTGTTCTAGATATCTATGTGAACAAATAAAATCTTACTCTGAATTCTCCAGTATTAATTTCTGTTGTCCTAAAGACCCGGGCCTAGCAGTTCTTCAGGGAGCAGTCATATTTGGTTATAACCCAGAGGAAGTTGAATTCCGTATATGTCGATATACCTATGGCATTGGTGTTCTACAAGATTTTGACGAATCTATCCATCCCGAAGAGAAGCGAGATATTGTAGATGGTGAAGTAGTCTGCAAAGACATTTTTGATGTACTCGTTCACGAAGGGGACAGAGTAAAATACAATGAACCTAAAATCTCCAGATCTAAAAGCAGTCATAAACAACCAGATAGAAAACATATACTAATTCGAAAAGAACTATACGCTGGTAAAAGTATTGAGAAGGATGGGCTAACATTTGTTACAGATCAAGGAATAAAAGCAATTGGGAAAATAATCAACCAACCACCAGCAAACGGATGGCCAGACCTAGTGGACTTTGAGACAAAAGTATATTTTGGGCAGACAGAAATAAGAGTTGAAGATTTCGATATTACAAACAAGGTCTCTGTCAAAGCCGAGTTTGATCTTATCTGACTATAATTTAATGCTTCTTAAAAGTTTAAGATAAAACACTCTTATTTTCGTTTAAGGATCTCGGCATCAGAATGGTGTATTCTGTGTATTGTGTTTCCCCCATGACACCTGATCCCACCTCTGATGTTTTAGAGGTCCGTACGTGTTTCCTCGTCTCCTATTTTGTATTGTTTTATGGATTTTTGATCTTGAATACTATCCGTTATCTCCATATGTTTCATTCCTTCACTTGTCCTGATCAGAATGCTTGAAATTTACAGAAAAAAAATAAAGTGTATAATTTATGTTCATTGAAATACAATTTTTTTAACAATCCCAAAAATGCTTATTTTAGCATTTTCGGAAATCATTATAATCAATTTATTTTTATAGACAAAGAAAATGATATAATACACAAAATACACCTTCTTGAATTCTAGCCCATGAATGTTCGTAGTGGTCCTTTCACCATTGTTATTACAGAAATTTAACAGATGCTCCCATTTACTAAAGCACGGTTTTGTGCTTAACCCTAAATTATATACAATGTAAAGCTTACCTCAGTAACTTAGTTATATTGTTTATATATATACCATAATGATTTACTAAATTTACGTGTTCATCTCATGTAGATTAGAATTGATTATCATAAACATAATTATGTTACATATACGTATTCTTTACTATTGTGCATGATACAATTTTATCAAGAATTTATAGAGACAATATATCAAATATGTGCAAAGTTTCATTAAATGATATTAATATATTATATACATGTAACTACCTTCTCATGCACGTTCATTAATGTGATATTTTATTCCTCAAGACTTCTTTACCTCAAGATAACCACTGTGTTGATAAAATATGTTCATCAAATTAAGAATTGTGAAAAAATAAACTTACAGAACAATTATATGCATTTATTGTTCTTTTTTATTCCACACATGATATTATATAAATATTGCATGTAGTTAAGTGTAACATTGAAAATTTTCACCCCAAGAAAACCATTGTCAACCGAGGCGCAGCCAGGTTGACAATGGTTTTCGAGGGGTGAAAATTTTCAATGTAACACTCAACTACATGCAATATTTATTATATTATACTGAATGTTTTATACAAGAACATATTACAGTGAACCGTGCACATAAATTCCGCGCAGTCGCTATTTTTTTGGAATACCACCCGTCGTCAAGCAATGTTGACTGTTGCTACGCAGGAGGGCGTGGCTTCATTATTCAGCGGGTAGTAGTGTTTTTTATCAAATGTTTCTCGACGAATCAAATTCAAGTAATTTACATGAAAGTATAATATAAGAAATTAACACATTAACTGGTTACATGTAATAGATTATACCCTTTTACTTACATTTTTTTTTACAACATCAACTATTTACTCATGTTTGTTAAAAATACGTTTGTTTTCCTATACCAATATTCTGAAGAATATGTAATTTCAAGAAATCATTCAAACTAGTTAATGATCATGTATAGTAGCTTTACAAAGATTAATTTACTTTAATTAAGTCGCGCTTCTAGGCGTAGTACTGGAAGTGTATGCTCTATATCTAAAAAATGCTCAATGGCCCTGTGTGCCGAGTATGGGAACAAAGCAGCCCTTCATCGGCAAGTGGTGGCTTCTCAATATGAGTGAAAAATTCTCGAGAGGGACATCAAGCAAACAAAGTTTCACTGAATACTCATGAGACTTTTAAAAAAAATGAATTGAACTGTTTTCAGAGTTTGACATTGGTCCATCTCAGAAAGAAAATTTAACAGAGAAATACCTGAGAGAAATACATAATAGTTGAATAAGATGTAGAAACATAAATCATAACATACAAGAAGCACACGGTGGGTCTGACCGATCGGCAGGAGATGCTTAATCCTCCATGGCACATGATCCCACCTCTGACGTTTCGGAAGTCCGTGCTTGCTCTGCTCTGTTTTGTATTGTTTTATGGTTTGATCTTGAATACTGTTCGTTACCTCCACATGTTTCATTACAGCGAATTACAAAATACTGGTAAAGTTTTCCATAGCTTGCTGGATAGCTCAATAGGGTATTTAATTTGGTTAAATAATTATTACATTAGGTTTGAATCTAGGTCACAAGGTTATTTAGGTGTATCATTGGATTTTACAGGTAAGTTTAAGTTGACTTCAATGTTGCATGAAGCCAAATATATGTGTCAAAGTGTTCTGCTATGAATAAATGCAATACTTTTCTCTGATTGCACATATTTTTGGCAGAATTCGTGAATGACAACTTTTTTCCATCTTCCAAAAGGTATTATTTAACAAAGTTAGGAAATTAGCTCCCCACTCCAATTTTTCCCAATTTATGTATTATAAATAAACTGTCATATAAATAGAATAATATTATAAATAATAATATAAATAACATATATAACATGTATTAATCAATTTTGATGAACATTTCTACACCTAGTGAATTTCTCTTTTCAATTCTATAACTCTCTGAAAAATCTGAAATGAAGGTAATTTTATGTTTGTTTTGTACATATTTTATTGACAACATGTCAATTGGATTGCACGCAAGTTCCTAAAACTTAGATAGTCCTCTCCCATAGGTAATTTCATAAAAGCAAAATAACACAATCTGAATTATTCAGCGATGAGAGTTAAGAACTTTTAGTTTTCACATATATAAATTATTTTCAAATCTAAATGAATTAAGCAGGATTGTAAAATTAAAACAAGATTATCATGGATGATGAGATTTTGATGTACAACAAATAGTGTACTCAATGTTTTGGAATAAAAAATATGTTTGAACACTGGATTGAGAAATGTTAAGCAGTTTAATCTATAAAGCATGGGTGCTGGTATTATTGTTAAATAACATTTTGTCCAAACGAGATATTTTACCCTCATTACGTCATTATAATAATTTTTTTTTATGTTGGAAGGGTGACGATTCTGAAGCAATTGGAGAAGATAGTATGCAGAAGATTCATGCAGAGCTAGGATACAATTTTACTTAAATATTTGCAATTAAAGAAAAATATTGCATGTATTTACAGCATACCTTTGGCACATACATGAAGCTTCATACAATTAACATTGAAATCAACTCACATTTACCTGTAAAATCTAATGATACAACTGAGTAACCTTGTGACCTAGATTCAAACCTAATGTGATACTATAGTACATTGTACTTGTTAAACCAAATTAGAACATAACCTACTTTTTCAGCCAATCAAATGCTTCCATTTATCGCGAAGAATCGATTCTTCAATTTGAAGAATTCTTCTATTTCTGAAATATTTAACAGTGTCTGATTGGTTCACTTGACAGTTATATGGGTGTGTCTTCATTGGTTTTTGTTCAGCACACAAAAAGAAACTATTCAAAACCCAAGTGCTGTTTACAATGATATTTAAACTTTCTAGGCCTTATTACACTTTTTTTCCACTGTAATCTCTTGTCGCCTTTCTGAATATTTATTTTTTTTTTTCACATTTTGGTACATTCAGAAAATACAACCATCGTAATGTATATCGGATATGAACCTTGTCATTGAAGACAGATTTAGGTCACAATTTTCATCAAATTTTTATTCGACCCTAGACAGCGATACCCACTCCTGCTGACAAGGGCCTTGTCATCTTATCACAATCAATTTTCGGCCTTTCAGTGAACATTCAATAAACATTTTCGATAGTAAAAGTTATGTCTGGAAAAAAAGTGCCCTCCCCTGTTGCTACGTGCCTGAATCAAGCTATTTCATATAATCCCTTGCTAACCTGAATGGGTTTGAGTCCATTCTGAAACCGCGTTTGTTCGATAGTGATTGCGTGCTCGAAATGTACAACGAGCGGTCAAGTTGAGCATTATATATGACACGGCCGTGGGAGGAGTTTATTTTAAATCCATTTATTTGATTGGCTGCGGTTCGGTTCTAAGTCAGTAAGATCATATGAAGAGAAATCTTCGTCATGAAGAACGGGCGGAGCGAACATAATCTACTTATTCAACCAATCAAATGCTTCCATTTCTCGCGAAGAATTGATTCTGCATGGTGAAGAATTCTTCTATTTCTGAAATATTTAACGGTGTTTGATTGGTTCACTTGACAGTTATATGGGTGTGTCTTTATTGTTTTTTGTTGAGCACACAAAAAACAAAACTATTGCAAAACCCACGTGCTGTAACTGTTTACAATGATATATAGATTTTGAAGGCCTTACTACACTTTTTTTTATTTCAAATGTTATCTTTTGTCGACTTTCTTAATACAATTATTTCTCATTTCGGTACATACAGAAAAACAATCATTGTCATGTATATCAGAGACCAACCTTGTCTCTGAAGACAGATTAAGTCACAATTTTCATCATATTTTTATTTGACACTAGACCGGTGTTAATCCGTGTGTTCGATAGAGATTGCGTGCTCGATATGTAAAATGAGCAGTCAGTTTGGGCATTATATACGTGTCGTATAGTCGTGGGAGGAGTTTGTTTTGATTCATTTGATTGGCTGGGGTTCTGCTCTAAGAGAAATCTTTGCCGCTCTGCTCCCCCCATTCTTCGTGACGAGGATTTCTCTTCATATGATCCTAATATTACTTAAATACCCTATTGAGCTATCCAGCAAGCTTTTAAAAAACTTTACCGGTATTTCATAATTCGCTGTAATAAGCAATATTTTTACAACTTAAGTAAATACAATTTTTTTTTACTTATTCGACATTTGATTAAAATACATTTAATCCATGCAAGGCTGTCTAAAATTCTACCGAAAAAAGATGTTTTGATGACAGATTTTTGTACAGAGTCTATGAATAAAGTTCTATTAAAGATCACTGGCGTTTAGCCAAGTGGCATCCTAAAAATAGGATATAGATATGTGTGTCAAAACCGTTCATCATACTACGATGGCATATTTGTACCCCCTACATACAAGATAAATTATGATAACATGCAAGAAAAATATATATGTCAATATGCAAAAGTATGTCTATTTGCAAGATAATTATGTTAACACGCAAGCTGTGTGGGCCACATATAGGTATGCATTCACAATAATGTTTTAAAGAGGTTTAATTTATATATAGTTAAAGTCTGTTTCCTGAGAATGTCTTTCAAAGAAATCCGTTTTTGGGACGTTTAAGTTTTAACTTCATGGGATGAAAATGTTTTATGTAATCTGTTGTTTGATCATAGTTTCTATCTCCTCAATTTATAATGCCCTGCAATATCTATAACGTTTTGAATAGATTGATATAAACTAGGCTACCTTTAAAATAATGTTTGCTTGTCCTTTCCTGACTCAGGGTAAAAATATTGGGTCGGTTGGTATAGGCTAGAAATCTTTTTTCCAGAAAAAAATTTCAACATATCCATTGATGGGATGAGAGGAATAATCAGAAAAATGTCGTCCCTGGAATGTGAAAAAAAGTTTTGAGTCAGACCATTTCTAGTCAGTCGGTCGGGAAATGGCAACCAAATAATTCTTTTAAAGTGGCCTTATAAATTTGATAACCCTTGTCAAATCTTGAGTGATCTTTCTCGTATCAAATTCAAGGTGAAAAGTCCTTCCCCATAACATTCCTTTACAGGTGTGAATTTAAAATATGGATCCCAAACAGAAGAGTTTGAAATTCGGGATTCAAGTATCAGAAGTGTCTTCACAAGATTCTTGGGATATTGTGGTGGCTTTTGATATCGGAACAAGTAATTCGGGTTATGCTTTTTGTGATAAAAAGGAAATAAACACAAAGTCGATCTCCCTGAATCAATGGATGGGAAACATGGTCCCAGATCCGAGGGCCAAAGCACCAACTACAGTTCAGGCAGACTAGCAGAAGTTTATAAGGCTTCTGGTGGCGACTGGGGAGGAACAACGGTTGACAGAGAGTTCGAAAAATACGTTAAAACGGTCTTCAATAGCGAATCATGTCTACAAGAGTTGTGGGAAATTGCTCCTAGAGATGCATTTGATATGGAAAGGGAATTTGAAATGCAAAAAAGACAAATTAGCAGTGCTCCCTGTGGTAATATTCGGTTAAAATTACCACGTAGACTACAACAGTATGGAAAAATACCATTGAATGAATCGGTTACGTTTGATCATATATACGTGGAAAACTCAAAATTCAAGGAGTTTTTTGAAGAAGCCAAGGTTCAAATAATAAAACTGATAAAGGAAATTCTGGAAGTGGTAAATCATTTGGATCAAGTTCTTCTCGTTGGAGGATTTTCCTGTTCTAGATATCTATATGAACAAATAAAATCCCATTCTGATTTCTCAAATATCAACTTCTGTTGTCCTAAAGATCCGGGCCTAGCAGTTCTTCAAGGAGCAGTCATATTTGGGTATAGCCCAGAGGAAGTTGAACACCGTATATGTCGTTATACCTATGGCATTCAGGTACATGAAGAATTTGATAAATCGAGGCATCCCGAAGAGAAGCGAGATATTGTAGACGGTGAAGTAGTCTGCAAAGATATCTTTGATGTTCTCGTTTACGAAGGAGAAAAAATTAAATACGATGAACCAAAAATTTGTCTTTTAAAAAGCAGTCATAGGCAAGCAGATCGAAAACAAACACAACTACGAACAGCAATCTATGCTGGAAAAGATATCAAGAGAGATAGGCTAACATTTATCACAGATAAAGGAATAAAACCAGTAGGGAAAATAACAAACCAACCACCAGAGAAGGGATGGCCTGACCTCGTGGAGTTTAGGACAAAAGTATATTTTGGAAGGACAGAGATAAGAATTGAAGAATTGGATATAACTAACAATGTCTACATCGAAGCCGAGTTTGATCTCATGTGATACTAGTTTTTTTTTCCAAGTGGTACCTTGTTTGCCCCCAAAAATTGTTTAAGAACTTTCTTTTCAATAGTAACAATTTAAAACAATACGAGTACTTTCTTGTCCTATCCTTTCACATGCAGCATAATTTTTTCAGCGCTACATTTCGACAAAACCAAATCGAGTATGATAATTGTGCAAAGTACTTGGAAAAATACTAATGCGTCTTTAAAAAGACAATTTGAAAATTTCAAGTGAATAGTATCAAAGAGAGTTTGATTAATTTAATTTGTAAAAAACCTATGAAGCATTATACAGACGTAACGTCATGTATTATCTATTGATAAGCCCCCTTCAAAACAATGAGAACATGGACATTTGACATGGAATATGTAATACATGTTAAGGTTATGCTGTCCTACTTATGTCTGATAATGGCAAGGTTTATTAAAAGGATGTGACCTTAATTTGTGCGTAAAACCATGCGAATTGAAAAAGTGTGCAGAGATGTACTTGTACAGCTATATGTTTACACAGTTAACAGGCATTGCGAATGCGGGCTGACGTTAGATCCCTTTTCTTTTTTGTATGCAGGATCATGATTGCTTAATATCAAATATACTATGTTACTGGTTACTATGTGTTGAAACACTTGCTATATTGATTGAGAAGAAAAACAAATCTGATTAAAAAACAAAATGCATCTAAATATGAAGCGTCATTAATTTAAACATTTATTTAATAATAGGTGTACAATATTTAATACATAAAAAATTGCACTAAGCAGAAAAAGCAAACAAAGCACTGAAAGCAGTGTCTATATGTCAACATAAGCAAAACAAATGCCTGCACAGTGAAAATGGCACAAGGAGTTATGATCATGTACTTTTTGAACAACTTAATAAGATATTCTGATTTTATGAAAAAAAAAAGATCCTGGATTTCTATCAAAGTAGAAAATAAAGTGAACAACAATATTTCAATTATTCCATGATTACCCATCCAAAAATAATTATTTATTACTAATTTTATTTTTGTATATATCAGTATAATCATTTATCACTTTTTTTTCTTGTATATTAATATAATATTTAATGTAAATATTTATATTGCCAATGAAGAATTAATCAAGCACCAAATAAAATGTCTGACAACAAATAACACTCATACAACATTATCATGGTTCTTTCTACCTCAATAACAAAACATAAAAGCCACCAAAGAAACTTAACAACTCAAAATACAATACACATATAGTGGGGGAAAACAGCTTTCCATATTCTAACACAAAGTATTGCTTTTTAAAAAGAAAACAATATAAATAACCAAATTCAATAGAATTTAGGAAAAATAATCAACAACTAAAAACTTTTTTATCCATTGTGTATGAATACCCTGTCCTTTTCAATTGTTTTATGTCATGTTTCATGGTAACAAATACAATTTAAATTTTATTTTATGCATACATAATTTCTAATCATTAAATTCGATATGGCACAAATCAATACAAACTTTTATACAATATGAGTCGCAATTTTTGTGTCAATAATTTTTTCAGTTTTATAATTAGGAATCTTCTATATGTACTGTTAGAGACTGTTGGAAATCTTTATAAGGCCATCTTTCAAAAATTATTTGGTTTCCCTCTCCCAACTCGGACTGTAAATATTAGTTAAGTAAGTAGGTCATAAAAAAAATTCTCAAAAATTTCAATGTTAATTTTTAAAGATATTCACTCGATATAAAAGCTTATTTTAGTGTGAAAAGAAATGATTAAATGATTTGAGACTCATGGAGTGTATCAAAATTTTTTAATACTTTCCACAAAATTTTACTAAAGAAGTCAACGTAATAACAAAACAATGAAGCAATATCTGCAATTAAGAATTCAGTCTTTTCAAGAATATTGATGAAGGAAGAGCGTAAACAGTATATATGTTTACGCAGGTCCATGAGAAATCATAGACAACAACATTGTGACTACAATTATTTATAAAAGGTTAACGTGTCATTACAGAGTAGAAGGTTGATAGACATTAAATTAAAAGATAAGTATCTTTGAGAGTAAGACGTCTGCCATCCATGTCAAAAGTTAGTTGTATTCAAAACAGCCTACCTTGTTTTCTTGATGCCATATTTGTTTAACAATATATAAATATTGCATGTAGTTGAGTGTAACATTGAAAATTTTCACCCCAAGAAAACCATTGTCAGCCGAGGCGCAGCCAAGGTTGACAATGGTTTTCGAGGGGTGAAAATTTACAATGTTACACTCAACTACATGCAGTATTTATTATATTATACTGAATGTTTTATACAAATACATATTACAGTGAACCGTGCGCGCATAAATTCCGCGCAGTCGCTATTTTTTGGAATACCACCCGTCGTCAAGCAATGTTGACTGTTGCTACGCAGGAGGGCATGGCTTCATTATTCAGCGGGTAGTAGTGTTTTTTATCAAATGTTTCTCAACGAATCAGATTCAAGTAATTTACATGAAAATATAATATTCTAAAATAGCGAAGGCGTCATGCTATGGATTTATTTAAACAGAAGCATTACTTTCCTTGAAGGATAATATATAATTATAATTTGACATCTTTGTAGCATTTTCACTATAATGGTGTAATTTACAGTATTTTCATAAACTAAATGCATAAATTTCCAACTGTATTTAAACTGACGCAAGTTATAGCATGTATAAGTTAAAATTCTATCTTCCATAGAAATAAAAAAAAAAAAATTGAGTTGGGTCATTTTACACAATAAGTCGGGAGAGGGCAACCAAACATTTTTTTAATACATGGCCTTATGTTAAAATTTCATTGAATTGTGATCAAAAATGATTTTGTGGATATTTAATTTCATTGTTCCATAAATATATTAATTTTTGAACCAAATTTCTTGAATATTATCAATGAAATAAAAAAAATATCAAATATTTAAAAAAAAAATGTAATACAGTATTCAATGACAGAAAAAAAACAAAACAAAATATTCACCATTGGTACTTCATGTCCAAGTTGAAAAAAATTGTGTAAAATCTTATTTCGTGAAAAATTACATCACTGTTACCCTGTACAAAATCCATAGTACAGAAATCTTTCTGGTCATAAAGTTAAGTTTTAGTCTGATTGGTCATAAAGTTTTATAGAGCAAAAATACATATAATTCTCACACAGAATCCTAATAAATTCGTGAGAATTTTTTTTGAAATGTCACCATTATTTTAAGCATTAAAAAAAATATATTAGTTAGTTTTACATGTTGAGTATTGCACTTTTTCTAAGCATTAACAATTAACAAAGTTACACTTCTAACAATTTTTTCTGTATTAAAACATTTTTTGATAGAAGCAAAATTTAACTATTAGTTATATACATAAACATTATATATATAAACAGGATAATCTTTTTCCACATCATAAGAAAACAATAAAACCCTTTAAACACAACAAAAACAATTAAACCTACCTTTCTATTCTGAACACAATGTGCACCTTAATTGACAAAAGAATGTTCTAAAAACAGTCTGAAAATCTGTATGAATTCAACAATGTTCTGTTGAAAAAAATATCTGATCAAAGTATATTAAAACATGGTAGGATGAAAAATATCGTATATAGCACACACTAAATAGTAAATTATCGTAAACAGAACTGCAACTACTCGTCAAAAGGATGGAACCATTCAGCACTTCCATCAGAGACAATTTTACGGAGAAATATGTATGGAATCTATTTTATATTGATACTAAGCCTATTTTAACATAATCTTACAAAAATGCTAAAAAAACATGAATCATTACACATGTTTTTGTGTAGTAATAAGATTAAGGAAACAAATTTCTTACACTTAGTTCATAATGAACACTATTTGACATAAATATACAAGTAAAGGTTAATGAGACAGATAAATTTACACATACTCTATGTGAATCTGGAAATTTTATCGTCAATTTTTCTTTTTATCAGTTATGTACATGCAATATGTTTTCAATAAAAAAATGTCTTCTTCAAATTAAGTTTAAATAAATGTTTATAATATGCTTTAATAATTTTTATGTGTAATGCCTGCTAACCTTTATGGTTAGTTTAATTGTAAAACTGTTCTTTGTATAACTGAATTGTTTTAAGAAACTTGAAACTTATAAATGTATATTATTTTAAAACTCAAATGAACCAAATACACAAGTGTAAATCCTGGTTAGTTTACATGATTTTATCATAGGAATACATTTTGAGAGTTTTTAAGCACTTTAAAAGCAAAAGTTAGATATAAATTTGCCCAAAATATGCAAAAATTAATTGAGTTGAAAATTTCCAAATTATTTATATCTAATAAAAACTGAACACGTAATGTTAGTAGATATAAAAATATGAATATATAGAAGTGGACAGAGTTCTTGATATGTGAATGTGAATAAAAAATATTATATCTTAATTTCTAGTTCTATTATTTTGTATTGGACGGGAAAGGTGATTCAGATACTACAAAGTTTAATATTATGCATACAAATATTTTCATCAGGCCATTTTTTCCCAAATTCCTGATGCCATATTTACCTTTTAATTATATAATATTGTGTGGATAGACTTCTCCTTCTGTGTAAAATAAACTTTCTCTCAGAAAATGCATGCAAAAAGTGAAGGTACATGATAATGACCTTAGTATGTGAATTATATGATGTATGATACAGAAATGCACAATTAACAGTTATTTTAAAAATTCAATTCCTTTGTCTAACCTTTGCAATTATATTTGACATGTATTATGTGAAAATAAAACAAAGGTATATATCATGAGATCTGCAGGTTTTCTGTCGTAATTAAAGTTTTGAATGATATATATCAAATGTACATATTAATATCTTTCTATCATATGTGTCACAAATTAAAACAAAATGCCCATAGGCTCATCTGAATCATTATTTTCTTCCTAACTAATAAGTATATGTATACTCAAATGTATGAAATCCCCTTTTAGCATCAGTTAAAGATTTCAACAATAATTATCATAAACCATGGTGATGTATTTAACACTCAAGGACAGCTTTACAAATTGTAGACTTCATGATCAAGTATGCTTATTTTGTATAAACTTAGCTTTTTACTGAGGCCTAAGCCTAATTCCTGCAGTCATGCTTCTATGACACTTACTTGTTTTATTTTTTTTCTATATATTTCCATAATTTTTTTAATACCTACTGTGGCCCTTATATTTTAGTTTCAGAGGGCATACAGATATGCATAAATAATGTATATGAATGATTAATCAATTACAGTAAAACTTGTATAGTAGGAACACAGATATTGCAAATTCATGGATATAGCGAAGTTATCTAGGATCCATAGCTATATAAATTTAACGAATTCCTAACATGGATATAACGAATTACGGATATAGCAAAGTGGTTTCACAGGTCCCAGTTACTTCATTATAACTGAATTTTACTGTACTAACATCTGAACTGTTCTTTAAAAGATGTCTGCTTTAGTTTTTCAAATACACCGTACTCCTATGTAAAATTTATTCCCCAGTACTTGTGATACTGCTGTTCTGAAGAGAAGTTTTTTTTTTTTTTTTTTTCACATATCCACTTTTATTTTCATATCAAACTTTGAAACCATATTGTGTCCCCATCCTAGCACTCAAAAGCAAGATGGTTTTGAAGAAGAAGTTAGAGCTGTGAAAAACATACTCAGACAAACTCTGGACATTCCTTGATCAGAAAAAGATAAAGTGAGCCCTTGGCTCCGGTGAGCTAAATATTATCCTTGTGTCAAAGCAAATGTATTTTCAAAACAATAAACCAAGTTCAATTTGTGAGTGCCTCATCAATATATGAGTATCTTAACAGATTACATAATCCAGATTATCTTCAACGGATAATCGGCCAGATGACCTTCTATGGATAATCCAGATGACCTTCTATGGATTACGTTCCGTTTCAGTCTCACTCTCAGAGGTTGACAGGACTGGAAGATCCTCCAGATTAATGTTTGTGTCACTGTTTGTTTGTAGGACAGACAGGGCTTGTAAGATATCAGGGTACAGGGGTCTCTCATCTGGATTTACACTCCAACATCTCTCCATTAAGGAAAATCTTAAAATACAGATGAAGAGTCTTCATCTTGAAATTGAAGTGGTCATTGTACATAAATTATAAAGTACAGACAATGCATGTTTACAAATACAATGAAGAATGATGCAATTCAAGTTAAGTATTCATTTTCCTAAAATTTCACTGAATTTAATTAGAGAAATAACATTTCTTTAACATACAGTTCAGAACTGCAGTGCGGTGGCTGAGGCATGCGGTATCCTGAGAGAACTTTCTCTTTCACTTCTTCAATGTCAATAGAGGGATACGGCCTTAATCCTGTAGGAAATGAAACAAATTTATTTATTATATACAGGTATTATGTTCTTCAAAGGAGGTTCAAAATAAAAAAAAAACTAAAAAAATTCTGAGAGGGCGTAACAAATATTGAAGTTATTGTTAACCCAAATACCAAGAATGTTCTATCAAAAATTCTTACCAAAATGTATAATTTGCCACAACACAATACCAAAGGCATATGTGTCGGTCTTTGTATCAAATATATTCTCTGACAAAGATTCTGGTGCCATGCAGCGAACAGGTAGAGACTCCTGTAAGTAAATTGAAATCAAAAATCAACATTTAGGCCATAATAACAATATTCCTCGATTCTCATCCCCGCCTGCCCCAATTTTATACCCCCACCTCGATTTTTTTATTTCTGTTTTTCTTCGTCTTAATTCTAATCGGGATCGGTATTCATCTACCATTCTATTTTCGTTTTAAATCCCGTGAAAGTCGACATGATTTTGACAGCTGAAAAGATGGTAATTGTTGTAATACATACGTATATATTTTAAACAAGGGTCATTGGTTGAAAAAGATCGGTGATGACGTGAAGTAAGAGATAATTGAACCTTTAATATGACTTTTATTCAGGTATTGTAGATAAAATTACACCGATTGACCAGGTCAATAAAAAATCTGCAAAATTAAAAACATAAAAAATATGAAATAAAAGCCGCCCACCCGCCTCGATTTATAAAAAAAAAATCGGATGAGAATCTAGCAATTTATTTATTATGGCCTTAAAGCATTCATATTAAAGTAATACATGTATCTACTTATCAGTAAAACAGTATCATTTTAAAGAAAACCACAGTAACTATAAAAATTTGGCATTACCTTTTCATAAATATTCCTTTCTGTTATTTCTTTCTGAAACATAAACCCTGATAACTTGCACATTCCTCCTTTTGCCACAAGGACACTGGATGCAGATAGTCGGTAGTATAAGAGCTGTGCAAGACATAAAAACTTATAATGTTAGTACATTAAATGAGCTATATGTTGTTTTTTTTTTTTTTTTTTTTTTTTTTT
>PRKT01000097.1:389612-419288 GCA_003671525.1 Saccostrea glomerata | reverse complement strand
TTAAACCTCTTAGGTGCATTCTATTCATAATTTCAAGTTGAACATGAATTTATTCTTACCTATTATATTCAAGAACACAATCTTGGTGTCTGTATATATTGTATGATTAATTTCATTGTGAACAATGCAGGTATAGTTTCCAATATCATTTCTGTGGGCATTGATGATTTTGTAAGCTGGATGGGTAGACCTCACAGATTCATTAAGGGGGTCAGAAAGGGGGGTGAATGTCCACTTGTAACGGGGGTGGGGCTCTCCTATGGCAACACAACGAAGAATAATATTGCTTCCCTCTTCGTACTCCTTTTTGAATGGACTGAGAATGATGTCTGTCTTTTTTACAGGAACTGTAAATATAAGATGGCAAATCAAAGGATTTATATAGATATCATTTTCTCAATTCTGAATTCATAATTTTTAAAGAGATTGAATTCAGATCAATTACCAAATATGCATGCTCAAATACTATTTCCCCTGCTTATATTAAATTCGTAATGTCAAACTAATGTTTACTTACAATAGACTTTCAGCTTTGGGAGAGCTTGGCAGATAAAACCATTATGGACATAAGGAAATGTAACATGACAAATGAACACCTTTCCATCATCTTCCTCTGAAGCAATCAATGACATACGAGCTAAGGTGTAGGTTTCATTTTCGGATTCAACAGAGAAATTCAGTTCTTTGTTGCCATGTTTCCAACTCACTTCAGGGCGATCATTTCCGTGAAAATTGACACTGCAGTCAAAATAGGCCTGCTGGTTCACTACCACACTACTGTTATAATTATGGCAGTAAGGTTTTTCTGAAAAAAAAACAAAACAATTAAACCTCATATATTTAAATACTTGTAACCAGTATGGAAAACGAAAGAAAGAAGTATTCTTTAAAAAGATATGGTACTTTAAAACCTTTAAGAAAATCTTTTTCTTTGTCCTGAAACTGGCATAGGATGTCTCGAAAATTTAATCATTTTTGAAATTACTCATGTTCAGAAATTGAAAAACTTCAATGCTGTTTAATATGTTTAAATTAATAAATATGTGTCTGGATTGTCCAGGAACATTCATTTATCCTAGCTCAGTTGTCAGCCTATCCAAAAAATGTAATTATAATGACTACACCATAGAAAATGTCACCTTACCTATAATATACAGCTCGAATGACTTGCTCTCACTGTTAAGAGAACAGGTGTAAGTTCCAGCATCTGAGAAAGAGACATTTAGGATGTGAAGAGAAGTGTCAAAGTCATTCTGGTAGTGGGTATTGTTGAACTTTACAGAGTAGCTAGGTAGAGCTAATCCATTGCTGGAGACGACATATATTGTCCTAGATTCTGTTTCTCCTACCCCTGCAAAATATACACACAATCAAATTATTCTGCATATTTAGCATTTAAAAATATTTGGAATCCTTTTATTAAATTTTGAAAATTGAAATTGATAAGATGTGCTCTTTCATGTACATTAAGGTCAACACAGATCTTTTTCCTGTGGAAGTTCACAATTCAACATATTATAATATTACCAATATAATATTGCGAACCCACTCTATACCTAGGGTACACGATTTGAACTGTAAACTTCATGGTACACGATGCTTTCATTGTAATTAGTATAAATTCCTTATCTCTCCTTGAAAAAGGTTCCTTTTTTAAAACAAAATTAAATACCCTTTCTCCAAACAAGAGGCCCACGGGCCTTATAGGTCACCTGAGTATCATGTAACAACTTATTTTATTTCATCATAAATGGTTGATAATAATACCAAATAGCAGATTTCAAAGCATTAATTTATTTTCAGACAATGTAACACCCCCCTCCCCTGACCCAGGGGGCATGAAATTAACCATTTTGCTAGATGCACCTTTCTTCATCATATGTATATATACTTGGATCATTAGCATAATAGCCAGGAGCAAAGGAAAAGATTTTCAAAGAATTAATGTATTTTTACTGTATAATCAAAATACCCCCCCCCCCTCCTTTTACACCAAATGGCAAAACCTCTGAAGCAGGGGCCATAAAATTCACAATTTTGAAAGAGGCACCCTTGCTCATCATAACTTTGTACTTAGTTAGTTTATTTAAAACCCAGAAGCAGAGAAGAAGATTTTCAAAGAATTAATGCATTTTCACTATATGATCAATAGTGCCCCGCCCTATCACCAGAACCCCTGACCCGGGGTCATAAAATTCACAATTTTGGAAGAGGCATTCTTGCTCATCATAACTCTGTACTAATTTCGTTTATTTAATACCCAGGAGCAGAGAAAAAGATTTCAAAGGAATAATGCATTTTCACTATATAATCTATATTGCCCTGCCCTAACTTCAGAGCCCCCTGACCCAGGGCCATAAAATTCACAATTTTGGAAGAGGCATTCTTGCTTATCATAACTCTGTACTAACTTAGTTTATTTAATACCCAGGAACAGAAAAGAAGATTTTTGAAGAATTATTGCATTTTCACAATTTTGGTCTGTCCCTGGCACCCTTGCTCGAGCATCACAACTCTGTACTAACTTAGTTTATTTAATACCCAGGAGCAGAGAAAAAGATTTCAAAGAAATAATGCATTTTCACTATATAATCTCTATAGCCCCGCCCTAACACCAGAACCCCTGACCCTGGGGCCCTAAATTTCACAATTTAGGAAGAGGCACTCTTGATCATCATAACTATGTACTTAGTTAGTTTATTTAATACCCAGGAACAGAAAAGAAGATTTTTGAAGAAATATTGCATTTTCACTATGTAATCAATAGAGCCCCACCCTAACACCAGAACCCCTGACCCTGGGGCCATAAAATTCACAATTTTGGAAGAGGCACCCTTGCTAATCACAACTCTGTACTAACTTAGTTTATTTAATACCCAGGAGCAGAGAAAAAGATTTCGAAGAAATAATGCAATTTCACTATATAATCTAGATAGCCCTGCCCTAGCACTAGAACCCCTGACCCTGGGGCCATGAATTTCACAATTTTGGTAGAGGACTCAATAGACATTACATTCATGCTAACAGTTTGCCTGCTTGATGTCCAGGAGTAAAGAAGAAGATTTTTAAAGATTTCATAAATTTTAGTGGTTTTGGCCCCACCCCTTAGGCCCCAGGGAGGCAGGGACCATAAAATTCACAATTTTTGTTCCCCTTCACCAACAGATGCTGTATACAAAATTTGGTTGAAATTGGTTTAGCGGTTTCAGAGAAGAAGCTGAAAATGTTCAAATGTTAACACACGACGGACGACGGACGCTGACGGACAAACACGGATGGCAATAGGTCATCTGATTGACTCAGGTGACCTAAAGATATGCTTTGTAAAATTTTGGTAGAAATTGGGTCAGCACTAGTCATTCTTAATTGAGTTTTCAAGAGCCTTCAAATATGCGAAAAGTATGCAGACAAATGGACAGAAAAATCAGATGCTAGACAAAATATATTCAGTTTTCTTTGTTAGTTTGTTTGTATGTTGTTTAACATCCCTCTCAAGAATTTTTTATCCATATGAAAATGGCACCACAGGTGGAGCTGCAAATTTTGTCCTATACTTGGCACTTACAGTGAGGGATCTTTTTCATGCCAGCACCTACTGCGACATGGGATATCGGTTTATACGAAGGACCAGTCTCTACGTCCTACAGTGGGAGTCGATCCTAAGACATAAGGATCATTTCCTTTCTCCACGACTCTAGAGCAGATGCTCTAACCACTGCAGCATGCAGCCGACTAAATTGTTATCAGTAAAGCTCACTTGAGCTTTTAGATTATGTGAACTAAAATTATCAATGATTTTGAGATACTATATAAGACAACTCTTTTCTATCTATAGATGATTTATAGTCCCTACACTGTGTGCTTTCACTTCCTTAAAGTTGTCTGGAGGAAATATCTCATTGAATGAAACTTTAAGTTTACCTATTGCTTTTTCATAGTGGTTAAATTATTTCATAGTTTGTGATGTACAATGTATTTTAAATTTTTCAAAACAGCTTAGACTCCCATTCAATTTTAAAATAAACCTACCCATGCATAATGCAGCCAGATACAATACATGCAAATCATAACAATTTTATTGCTGTGCAGATAAATGTTTATATATCTACATTTAATATATAGCACTCCCTGTCTGTGTCAGAGCCAAGGTTCTGACTGCACAATCCATAATCTTACATAAATCTATTAGCCTCGCCAAAGAATATATTAAGCCCCTATGATCATTGTGACATAGCAAAGCTTCTACAATTTTATGGAATTTTTTATTTCAAATATTTGTACATATTCTTACTTGTCCATGTTGTATCATGGTTAAAATATAGATAATAAATTAATATTGTTTTCATTTGATATATTTACCTGTTTTTGAAGGTGAATAAAAAAACATACAGTTACTTCAGATAAGGGCACTATTACATTTAGATTAGCAATGATTATGTGAAGCATTAAGCATTTAGAGCATGAGAAGTCGGCTATTTTCTCACTCGAATCACAGGGGCTTGCTCAGTAATCATGGTAATATTTCCGAATATCAATATGATTTTTTTAAATAAATATAATCATACACATCAGGAGAAAGCCCCTGTGCTCAAATACAATTGACTTATAACTGGACAGGATCTACATATTCTAAGCATATTTCACACCCAGACCATACTACATGTAGACGTCCATCTGTTAAATTGTACTTGTATAACTATACCTGTATCAAGGTATCTATACAGAGGTCATAGAGTATATGGCATACCTGTGTTTGTTCTGTACATTAGCACTTTAATCAAGCTACATTATAGTAGCTATTATACACCCTTCATTTTTGAATTTCAAGGAAACATGAATTACAAATCAGAAAAAACAGTAAATTTTAAAGAATATGAAAAGCATCCAATCCTTTAAACATTTAATCTTGGGCAGATTGTTTTCTTTCAGTTTTAATATTGAGCATGTTGAGATAATTTTACCGTAACTTTCATTTGAAAATTTCTTTGAAATCAATGATTAGGCCTAGTGAATACACATCTTAGATATATGAATATTTTTTTGACAAAATTGAGTAGTTTAACATGTTTAATAAGTTACCTAAGATGAGGAATGGCCTTGCTAATATAATAGTTTTTTTTTCACAGTTATAGGAACAATAAAAGAACACAAAATAAAGTAAATTCAATTAAAAAGATGGATACATGGAAGCTGGGGAGAATTTCCTACCTATGAAATTGTAGCTGAGGAGAATTAATTTCCTACCTGTAAAATTCCAGACCAGTTTATAGGGTTCTTCCACTTTATGAAGATTGATGACAGTTTCTCCATCCTTTAACAGCTTACAGCTCAGCGTCACATTGTCCTGGACCACTGCAGTGTGGTTATATGGGCCCCTCAATGTCAACAGGCTCAGTGTCACTGAAGGGAGAGACAGAGAGACATATTGATTTAGCTGATCATTAGCATCATCAGACTTCATCTCTTAAATGGAGCATATTCAAGAGGAATGAAATTATTTAAACTCAGTCATGAAAATTTGATAAACATGAATGATAATAATAAAAGTAGCATCATTTATCACATGTATATTTCTACTCTAGTTATTTTCTAAAGTTTTATACACAATGATTGATCGAGTGATCTAGATCTGATTGGGTAAACCAAACAATTTTAAGGTGGAGTGTCCTTCTCAGTTAACATTACATTATCTTCATCAATGATTTAATCTCAAATTTTGCTATGTTGTATTGTATTTCACATCTTTACTGACCTTAGTTTGATCTTTGATTAGAAAAAAGACATTCATGATTACTGAGAAATGAGCGTTTAGTCACTTGAGCAAGCTCAGGATAATGAATACTTCCTCATTTTATACCTCGGGACATGAATTCTACTTGATCATTATAATTATCCCCCTCTCTCTTAATTATCTCCCTTTCTTATTTTTCTCTTTATCTCTTCTTTCAAATGTTACTATAAAGATCAATACTAGATCGTTAATGTAACCATGATAATGAACATATATACACATTTGAAAAGTGAGATATGAAGATATATATATGTATGTATTTTTCTTTCTTTAAAGATGGATCTGTCTGAATTCCTTTGAGAGTAATTTTCCTCAGTTCTACAATTCATCAATTTAATCAAAAGGCTTTGCTGTAACATTTTTTTTCCTTTAGGGGTCCATGACTAGATCTCCTTATGAAAAATGCATCAACCAAATAATCCTAAGAGATTTGCCAATGATTATCTCCTTTAAACATGAACACAATTTATACCATAAAGTAACTCAGAAGCATGCTACTGTTAATTAATCAATTATGCACCCAGGTAATGTGTATCCCGCCACTACCCTCGTGTGTCATGGGGTTAGAGGGAAAAAAACTCTTGACGCATCATGATCACTCTACCATGCCCAATAATAATCATTTACTGGTATGATTAATGAACTTTTTGTTCATTATTAAAATAAGTACAAACAATTGATAGCAGAAAATTAATGTGTCAAATAAATTATAGTGCGTATTGGAAAACTGAAACAATATAAGTATAGAATGAAGCACTGTTTTTCTAAGTTTAGACAGATCTATTTTACAAGTAACTGTTATAAGTGTACAATAAGAACACATGGTTTAACATCAAATTGATCAATACTTCCACAGTAAACATTCCCTTCCCAGTATTCCTCTCTGTCCATGCATACAAGTGTACTTTTCCTGAAAGCTTCATATGATAATGAAGTGGTCTGCGACAGGTTTGATGGCATGTGGCCTGATAGGTCGGTAGGTAGAGTACCTGACTGGAGATTCAGGGATACCAGGTTCAAATCCTGGTCCATTGCATTTTTCTGCATCTGTTACATTAGGCAGTGACCAGTGCAAAGAAAAGACCTCAGTGTAAAGTGCAACTTTATTAAATAAGACTGTTATGTTTTGTTTGTTTGTATGTTGTTTAATATCCCTCTTGAGATTCGTTTAATGTTCATACATGTGGAAGCGTCACCGTCGCCACGTACCATTTGCCAGTGGATAACTGCAAAATTTGTCCTATACAGCTACAGATAATCAGTGCACTCAGGGCCATTAAGCAGTGAGGGATCTTTTTCTTTGGGATCTGAACTTTGACATAAGAATCAATGCTTTACTCTGCAACTCAAGCAAACGCTCTCACCACTGCGCCACACGAGCTACAGAAGACTATTATGTATCTTTACCATATGCATATAATTTGGACGGTGAGATGCATAATGTTGCATAATGCAGTTATTTACTGTAAAAATGGTACAGTTTAAATCACCATTTCAAATGACATCACATCATAATAATTTCTAGAAATTATTATATCAGCTTAGAGTTCAATCATCAGGCTACACTAATGCATCTAATATTTTCCTTTCAAAACAAAAGTACATTCAAAATAAACCCTGGAGAAGAGAGTTTGGGAGGGGATAATAAGATTATTGATTTGAGGTACATACTAGCTGTCAAGCTTTGTGGTATGTACAACATAAGTTTGAGAGGACATTCCCTTTACCATAATATTAAAAGAACATGGAGGACCAGAGTTCTCTTTAGAGAATTGAACATGTATTAAAAACTTACTTCAATATCAGCCTCTTCATTTTTCTATTTAGAGAATTAAGGGAGGATACTGCCTAATTCATTTCATTTTTTATTGCAATAATTACAGAACATGAGCATGTGTTCTAAGATAAACCTTTTCTACAAACTTTCACTGTGAATGTGATTGACATGTTGTGCTTTACATCATGTAAATACTGATAGTTTATATTCTGAAACAATATTTACTTCTACTTCTAGTAACATAAATTTAACATTAATAGCCTAATTAGCTGCAGATCTGTAGCTCTCCGAAAAAAATATATATTGATAGACTGGAGAGCTACAGTGCCACCCATCATGCCCATTGAAAAAACTGTATATTTGTTGCGCACAAAAAAGTGCGCTCGGTTCTTGATTAATCATATTAATTCTTCCAAGTTCTTACTTCAATTGCAAAAAATGGAAGATTTCAAAAAATTCCTATCTCCTCAGTCAAGTACTCTCGTAGTTGACATCTGAACGAAGCATATTGGACCGAATTATCTTTGAAACCAAAATGGCAGTATAAATAAGCAAAATGTTCGATGATTGCAAATCGGGACCAGGAGGACCATTAACAACAATATTATGAGGAATTTTTTGTTGTGGAAAGAGTCAAAGAATATGTTAGAAACACACGGTTAGTAATATTTTGAGATTACAGTTTTAAAAATAAACCGAGAACCGAGAGCACTATTTTCTGCGCAATAAATATACAGTTTTTTCAATGGATGGCTCTGTAGCTCTCCGGTCTATCAATATTTTTTCGGAGAGCTACAGATCTGCAGCTATAGCCTAATAAGCATGATAAGACTAAGTAAAACAACTAAACAGTAAAAATAAAATTATTAAGAAATAGAACAATAGGCTTAATGTATGACAAAATAAATGTTGTGAAAATAGGGGTTTCTTGAACAAAACACAAACAAATAAAAATTCTCGATATTCAGAAGGCTAGGCCTACTACTTGTTTTAGTTATAACTATTCAGTCTAGACGAACTCCAAAAACGGCGTTAACGGAAGTGAGAATTTCAGTCCAGAAAAGACTCCAAAAAACGAGTCCACGCATGCGCAGTTATGTCAAAAAACGGTGAAAAATCGTGAAAAGTGGGCTCTTATAAAAAGTGTTTTTGCAAAAAATTGGATTACCTTACAATAATGTAAGTTTTCAGAAATAATTAATAATAAATGTTTTTAGAGAACGTATTTGTTAGAATTTTGATTTCATGTGCAGATAGTTTTTAATTTCAAGTCAAAGTTGACCAACTTCGAGGTTCAGCCAGACATCGTACAAGTAGGATACAAAATACAAATTAAACAGTCTTAATCTTATGAAAGCATCTCTGTGGTTGATAATTTGTTTGTAGTGACTACGTTAGTCATTTTAGAACTACTTTTACTGATTTTAGAAGTTTTTTTTGTAAATAAGAAACGCTGGTATATTTTCAGTTCGAATTTCCTCTGTGTTTCATGTCTATTGTGTACAAATGAATTTCAGCATGTTAAGATCAACAATGAGCAACTGCATTGTAAATACATCTTACCAATAATTAAAAAAAGTACTGAATAGATGGGTTCAATCATAAATAAGAGTCGATCAGGTGACAGTTACATGAGAATCCATTCAGTTTCCACATTTCCTCCGTTGCCTTTTTGAAGAAAGTTTACGTTTCAAGTTAGATCAAATACAAAGAAAAATAAACGTCTGGGAATTAAATATATAATAAAAGGGGAAAATGAATAAAATTGAACAATATCATTTATATGTTGTAACTGTTAAACATTGACCAAATTTTTACCCATTTGTAATATTATTTCGTCATATAATCCTGTATGACATCTGAATTGAGAGCGTTAGTTATCACCATCGCTATTTACCTAATTTTATCACATATGAATAGATATAATCATGAAAACATTTTTAGAATTATAATATATCAGTTTAAGAACTTAAAAAAATCATTCTTTTGAAATTACGGTAAAAAAAGTCTCAAATCGAACCTGTTAATATCTTTGCTCCGCCGCCAAAATTGTGCGGATTTTCATTTAAAAAAAACGATCTAAGTGTCTTAGAAGTAAAATTTAAGTATCTTTATATTAGGAATGGCATAAAATTTTAATCAAGGGGACAATAAATTAAGTTAGAAAATTAATTCTTACCGACTTTATTGAATCTTGTGTGTCGTATATTCCAAATCACCATTATGCAAGAATACAGAGCGATAAATAAGTCAATAACCACTAAATAATTTAATGAGTACAATTATTTATTCAACAAAAATTAAAATCCAGTCACAGTTTACTAAATACAGCCATTATTCGGTCGTATTTGTGGAGAAAGCGAACGACAATCCATCGTTTGTTTACATCGGAAGCCATTTTGCCGCAATGCATGACGGAGCCAAAGACTTCTTTTTCGGAGTTCACGCCGTTTTTGGAGTTCGTCTAGACTGCTATTGGGTTATATTTTTGGGGGGTTTTATCGAATGAAATTTAAAAAAAAATGTAACAAAATAAAATAACACACAATAAGGTATGTTTCTTACCATGAATTGTTACGAAGAAAGTCAGCAAATTTAGTAACATTTCCACTTCAGCAGACGAAATTCAAGTGTTTATTTTTCCCCGTGCGGGGATCATATAAGAGTATAGATAAGTCGAACATTAGCGTATTCGGAAAGCCCCGATTTACCAAAAAGAAACGCAAGAGGACTCAAGATTAAATTTGAATGAATATTTATAACTTAATTTAAATATTGCTGTAATAAATATATCATATAGAACATTTGGTTAATGCATTAATCTTATCCCGAACCACAGGTATCCATGTAACATCAGGGTAATTAGTTCCCACTCTGTTTCGCCTTAGGAGACTTCCCTAAGGTGAAGGTCAGACGATTACAACGTAGTGGGTAAATACATTTCGTCCAATCGAATTGGCAAATCGTGGAGGATTGGCCTAATTGTAGGACAATATTTTATCGTTATTCTTCAACTTCATCTTTCAGTATCGAGTAAAACCAGGTAGGGTCCTAAGTGCGTAATTTGGAACAAGATTCTTGAACACGTAAGTCGTGTTTGTTATCCTGGCGTATTGTATTTTCGACCTATTTAGATGTAACTTATTAATTTATTGCAAACTTTATAGAAGCTGAAAAACTATGGGCTTAAAATGTTAGCATATGTGTCTATGAATAAAATTATACAACCCAAATTGCGGTTTTGTGTTTATTTTATTAATATGCCATAATATGGGTAGGGTGCATTTTTACCAACAAAAATATTAGCGTCTTGTGTTTTCGACCTAAATATAGTATCAATGACCAAACAGTATTGGCTTTAAATATCTGTTGGATATTCCAAACAATAAATCTACGATTGTCTGTCTTTCAAAAAAACATTGAACAAGTTCGATATTTCAGTTGCAAATACATTTATTGATTGGTTGAACCCATTTGTCAGGAGCTGTGCATTTTCAAAAGAAATCAATGAAATTACGTTGCATTTTACAGTAAAAATCTGTAAGAAAGTGCCCATTTCTAAGGGAGAGAAAAAATTCGTTTGATCCACCCATTCATTTCAATATTCATGCGTCTCTTTGACAAGGCTTACTCTCAAAACAACGAAATTAAATGCCCACGAAACTATTTTTGATGACAAATCAACGAAATTTTATCCCCACGAAAATTTGTGTTTCTACAGTATAGAACAAAACTTTAAAAATCTTCTTCTGAAGAACCACTGGGCCAGGAAAGCTAAAACTTATGTGAAATTATCCTTGGGTAGTGTAGATATTAAATTGTAAAAATCATGACCCTCGGGGGTAGGGCGGGGCCACAATAGGGAATCCAAGTTTTACATAGAAATATATAGAACAAATCTTTAAAAATCTTCTTCTGAAGAACCACTGGGCCAGGAAATCTGAAACTTATGTGGAAGCATCCTGGGGTAGTGTAGATATTAAATTGTTAAAATCATGACCCCCGGGGGTATGGCGGGGCCACAATAGGGAATCCAAGTTTTACATAGAAATATATAGAACAAAACTTTAAAAATCTTCTTCTCAAGAACCACTGGGCCAGGAAAGCTGAAACTTATGTCTAAGCATCCTTTGGTAGTGTAGATATTAAATTGTAAAATTCATGACCCCTTGGGGTAGGATGGGGCCACAATAGGGAATCCAAGTTTTACATAGAAATATATAGAACAAACATTAAAAATCATCTTCTCAAGAACCACTGAGCCAGGAATGCTGAAACTTCTGTGGAAGCATCCCTGGGTAGTGTAGATATCAAGTTGTTAAAATCATGACGCCGGGGGTAGGGCGGGGCCACAATAGGGAATCCAAGTTTTACATAGATATACACTGTATTTAGGAAAAATCTTTTCAGAATCTTCTTCTCAAGAACTGGGCCAGGAAAGCTGAAACTTGTGTCGAAGCATCCTGGGGTAGTGTAAATTCTAAAGTATTAAAATCATAAAAGGGAAGAGGGTAGTGGGGTACGATAGGTATAGCAAGAGGGAAAATCGGGTAAAGAGCTGCATCACCTAAGTTACTCAGGTGAGCAATGTGGCCCATGGGCCTCTTGTTTTTAGCTCACCTGAGCCGAAGGCTCAAGTGATCACATTTTGTCTGTCGTCCGTCTGTCTGTCTGTCTAGCTGTCCGTCTGTCTAGCTGTCCGTCCGTCTGTAAACTTTTCACATTTTCGACTTCTTCTCAAGAACCTCTGGGCCAATTTTTATCAAACTTGGTACAAAGCATCCTTGGGTGAAGGGGAATTTAAATTGTTAAACTTAAGGGCCAAGTACCCCCACAAGGGGAGATAATCAAGAAAAGACAAAAATAGGGTGGGGTCATTAAAAAATCTTCTTCTCAAGAACCACAGGGCCAATAAGGCTGAAACTTATGTGGAGGCACCCTGGGATAGTGTAGATTCTAAATTGTTCAAATGATGACCCCCGGGGGTTGGGCGGGGTCACAATGGGGAATCAAAGTTTAACATAGAAATATATAGGAAAAATCTTTAAAAATCTTCTTCTCATGAACCACTGGGCCAGAAAAGCTGAAACTCATGTGGAAGCACCCTGGGGTAGTGTAGATTCTAAATTGTTCAAATCATGACCCCCGGTGGTAGGGCGGGGCCACAATGGGGAATCCAAGTTTTACATAGAAATATATAGAACAAATCTTTAACAGTGCTCCAAGTCACACTTGCTTTCAGGTCGCAAAATGGCGACTTAAATTTTTTTTTGGTCGCCATTTCAAAATTTCTGGTCGCCATAATCAAATATTTCACTCGCCATAAAAAAAAATACATTTTGTGAATAAAACTTGATAATTTAATTAAGGATATGTATTATGTCTTTATTATATCAAAGATTACTTATTTCTGTGACTATAAAAAAATTGCTAGGTTGAATTAAATATTTTTATTGAATACATGTACCCTTATGGTTGTACAGAAGAACACAAGTAATCTGATTAAAGAAATAAAATTTTATCAAATGAAAATACAAGCTTGACAGTTGTTGAGACAGGACTTTGCCTGCTGTTTGTCATGTTTACTTACTACTACGTACCTAAACCATTACACAGTCACTCTTATTAGAATGATTCATCACATTGTGATATGCAAGCAATTGACCAAATGCTTCAATAACAAGGTCGGATCTTAGAAAGTTTACGAAGTTTGGATGCCGTTCTATCAGGAACATTATTTATACACGTCTCTGGTTCTATGAAACTTTGTACAGCATGCTGCCATAACATTACGTGATTTAAGTCCATGCGACGCTTTGTAAATTGTATTTAAGTATATGTCTTCAAACATTTTCTTGATACAAATGAAATCTTGATCCCGATCTTAAAAATGGACGTTTCCAGCCCAAATTTTCTCAGTCGCGAAAATGCGAGTGTGTTTTCATTTTAGGTCGCAAAATCAATTTTTTGGTCGCAAATGCGACCATTTTAGTCGCAACTTGGAGCACTGTTTAAAAATCTTCTTCTTGGAAACCACTGGGCCAGGGAAGCTGAAACTCATGTGGAAGCATCCTTGGGTAGTGTAGATATTAAATTGTTAAAATCATGACCCATAGGGGTAGGGCGGGGCCACAATAGGAATCAAAGTTTTACATAGAAATATTTAGGAAAAATCTTTGAAAATCTTCTTCTCCAGAAACACTGGGCCAGAAAAGCTGAAACTGATGTGGAAGCATCCTGGGGTAGTGTAGATTCTATATTGTTCAAATCATGACCCCTGGGGGTAGGGCGGGGCCACAATGGGGAATCAAAGTTTAACATAGAAATATATAGGAAAAATCTTTAAAAATCTTCTTCTCAAGAACCAATGGGCCAGAAAAGCTCAGACTGATGTGGAAGCACCCTGGGGTAGTGTAGATTCTAAATTGTTCAAATCATGACCCTGGGGGGTAGGGCGGGGCCACAATGGAGAATCAAAGTTTAACATAGAAATATATAGGAAAAATCTTTGAAAATCTTCTTCTCAAGAACCACTGGGCCAGAAAAACTGAAACTCATGTGGAAGCACCCTGGGGTAGTATAGATTCTAAATTGTTAAAATCATGACTCCCAGGGGTAGAAGGGGGCCACAATGGAGAATCAAAGTTATAGAAATATATAGGAAAAATCTTTGAAAATCTTCTTCTCCAGAACCACTGGGCCAGAAAAGCTGAAACTCATGTGGAAGCACCCTGGGTAGTGTAGATTCTAAATTGTTCAAATCATGACCTCAGGGGGTAGGGTGGGGCCACAATGGGGAATCAAAATTTTACATAGAAATATTTAGGAAAAATCTTTGAAAATCATCTTCTCAAGAACCACTGGGCCAGAAAAGTTGAAACTGATGTGGATGCACCCTGGGGTAGTGTAGATTCCAAATTGTTCAAATCATGACCTCAGGGGGTAGGGCGGGGCCACAATATGTATTACAAGGGGGGAATCTGGTAAAGAACAATATGACAAAAGATTCTCATGTGAGCGATGTGGCCCATGGGCCTCTTGTTTCTTCTTTCTCTCCCTTTCCTCTTTTAACCGGTCAGAGCCACTCTTCCTAAGTGTATCCTAGTTCTAGTATAATCACATTCACCAACAAATATTTGTTGAGATTAAAAAAAATTGTACTGACCATAAATTTCAGACCAGTGTCACACAAAGTGATTCGGGAAATCTTGCCGTATAAAGTCAATAACACTTTGGTGGAATTCTTCAAAAATCTGATGTAGAACCACTTGATAAGAAATGAATATACTTGTAATATGTGAATTCAAAGTTTCCTGACATAGAGAAAAGTTTAGAACTTCATATTTATATTTATTCAGCCTCCAGGGTAAGGTGGGGACACAATGGATAATCAAATTTTTCAATGAATAATAGGAAATATTCATTTAACATGTTTAAAATCTTATTCTCAAAAATAGCACATAAATGAGTAATCTTCTTCTGGAAACATCCTGATATAGTACATGTTACGATTCAAGTATGTTCAAATCATAACTTGAGAGGGGGGAGAGAAATTGGGGATCAAAGTTTTACTTATGAATTCTTTAAATATCTTCTTTTTATGAAGCTCAAAGTTATGATTAGTCATGGCATATTAATGTAAAAGCATAGTTTTTTTTCACATCAAAACTGCTAGGGTGTAGGATGAATCCACAACAGGCAATCAAAAAATTAGATAAGGAAATTATAAGGAATAAAACTGCCAATGGAAAATTAAGGCTAAGCTAGCTCATGCAGTTGAGCATTTTGGTCCATTGGCCTCTTTGCTTGGATTTATTTTTAAAGACTAGACTACCTAATTTAAATTGCTTGATTATATATAGATTTAACATGTTTAATGCTCTTTTTAAGGTAACAATGTCTGAGAAGAAATGTCCCGTAGCTGGTAGCAGCCCTTTTCGTAATTGGCAGAGACCAGACCTGCCCAGTAAATGCACATACTACGAGGCTAAGTCCATGAAAGACTCACCTCACAACCACAAGGAGTTGTAAGCATGAAATCTGGCTCCAATATATGTCATAATAAAAGAAATAAATGTCACCATGTGGAATCTTTCTTCATAATATTAACATGAATAGCAATTTCATGATTTTGTATTTCTGTCAAGACCACTTTAATCAAGATTCAAAGATTTTATTTACCTAAAAAAATGTTGTATTTACCATGTTCACCTTTAATGATTCCTATAGTTTTATACAAGCAACTGCATACCGTACTTGTAATTTCCATTTAGAAAACCCAAACCTAAGATAATGCCTAATGTCCTATACAATATTGGTAACACTCCACTGGTGAGAATCAACAGAATAACAAAGGAAGACGATGTCCAGTGTGATATTTGTGAGTAATATATATATATAATACTTATTAAGTCAGATTTTAGGAAATCACTAATTTTTACTCAGTGTATAGTCTGTATCACTCAAGGAAATGAATTTAATTCATATGTACATGAAATATGATATAAATGTAAGTAGATTGTAAATGGCTCTGCAGAATGCAATTTCCAATGACTTTTGATTAATGCTTTCATCTTTCTTCTTTTGAGAGTTTTAATTGATGAACCTACATGCTTTATTCTATTATATACATGTATTATCTAATATGTATGAAGTTTTCATCTCCTGTATTTGATTTTTTAGATGCTTTATCATGCTATATGTACTTTTGTTTGAAGTTTTTTGTTAATGTCTTTTTAGATGCTAAGTGTGAATTTTTCAATGCTGGTGGGAGTGTGAAGGACAGGATAGGACTGAGGATGATAGAGGATGCTGAGGCAGCAGGTCACCTAAAACCCGGGGACGTCCTCATCGAGCCAACCTCAGGCAACACAGGTCAGATCTACCAGTGCTGCTCAGCAAGTTCATACTTACCAAATCTTGAAACTGATTTCCAGTAACTTAAACTCTCTCTGGTTCTAAATAGCATGGGTCAAATACTGAAATGTTTTACCTATTTATAAACACATTACATTTTACAATATAACTGATTCATTATAAGGGGCTTGAGAAATTGTTATGCTTTTTAACCCATTTGACCTGACTGTGGATTTCAGGTATTGGAATTGCCTTAGCAGCAGCTGTGAAGGGATACAGATGCATAATTGTGATGCCTGAGAAAATGAGTATGGAAAAGGTAATGACTTTTACGTAAAGTCAAATGCATGTTACTGGGTAGATGTTTTATGAATTTTTAGGTACTCAAGGCTAGAGATAATTTCTTTATTTTCACTAGTAATTTTGAAAGTTGAAATTGCTGATCAAGCATATGTCAGTGGCTAAGACTAATTAACTGTAAACAAAATAGGATTTATCTGGACCCTAAATTTATATATGTCTTTAAAATTTATGTGCCCCCCTCCCCCCAGTTACCTGGAAGGCATTTTTTCCCTTGCCCTGAATGATTTTGAAATTAAAAATGAAACATAGAATGGATAAATAATAAGAATTTAATTTAGAATTTACTGCAGATGAGATTTCAAAAAATGTTCATATTTAAAAAGTAACTGTTTTCAGAGCAGTTAAAAGTTCAGAAATTATGAATTTAGTATCTAACTGAATATGTACATCCTATAGGTTGATGTCTTGCGAGCTCTTGGTGCGGAGATTGTGAGAACCCCCACCAGTGCCGCCTTCGACTCGCCTGAGTCCCACATTGGGGTGGCTAAAAGGCTGATGGAGGAAATTCCCAACTCACACATTCTTGATCAGGTAAACTTAAGATTTATATGTTCATGTCAATTGCATATTAAATTTATCTGCAATATTTGAGCTAATAATGATCATGATTTGACTAAATTGTCAAGTATTTTTGATCAACTAAGAGAGAGAATATTTATCAATTGTTTCATTTTTAATTAATCTATTTCTTAAATAAAGAATTTTACTGAAGCATTACCATGTAAGAGGTATTGAGTCACAAATAGCATACCATCATTAACATTGTGTGTTATATATTTCAGTATCGTAATGCAAGCAATCCCCTGGCTCACTTTGATGGCACTGCTGAGGAAATTCTTCAAGCTTGTGACGGTCAGTATGAATACCACATTCTGTGTTTCAAGAAGAGGGTGGTTAAAAACTTAGATTTAATTTCACTTGTTACTTTCTTATGTAATATGTGTACCTATGGCTGAGATTAAGCTTGATCTTGATCTTCAGTGCTTTGTTTCTTTGTTACAGACAGAGTAGATATGGTGGTAGTGGGAGCTGGTACAGGTGGAACTCTCACTGGAATCGCTCGCAAAATCAAGCTCAGATGTCCCAACTGTAAAGTAAGTACCTGTATTGATCATAAAATGACTGCAAATGCTTCAGCATAAGTGACATTGAACAAGACAAAACGTCATACTGTACACAGTATTATTAAGCTAATGCAGAGAAAAAAATTTATGAAATACAGAGGCAGGTTAAAATTAATTTTAGACCATGATGAACTTATCATGTTTGTTTCAGAAAATTCAAATTTTTTTTTTAACTTATTATACTCCTAATTTTTCTGAATGATCCAAATCAGTGCACAAATATTTGAAATCATTGATGCATACATGTTAACTCGACTGATTAAGGCGGGAGTCTACCACTTTTTTGCTCCATCTCCCGCCTACTGATTTTATTCGTAAATCTACCGCTTTTCTACAAAAGCTTTGTCTTGATATTTTTGATTCGCTTGGGCATCCATTTTTGAAGCCACTTGTCATAAAATCTCGTAAGATATCGCGTGATTTGACCCGGAAGCATACAAACGCTTTTTTTGTCCCGAAGTGTACATAGATTTCAAGCACCTATTTGACAACCACTACAGCACAAAATTCAACGATTACATTGGTTACGATACATTTTATCGACATTACTGCCATGAAAAAGAAGATACAGCATTTTAGAATTTAGATGAAAACGTTTGACATCGTCTATAAAAGCACAGAAGCTCGCAGTTTTATCAATAAAGTCAATAGAAATCACTCGATTGACCAAGCCATGAGGCACATCTCTACTCGATCATCGCGGGAAATCTGATTTATTTAACGAAAGATAGGAAATAGTTATAGATCGAGATTAAAATATGTCATCACTTTTTGTGTTTGATAATTGAAAATACATTCAGATTTATTGCTTCTAGGCTATATCAGCAAAGATCACTCTTCAGAAGGCCAAGTTAAGCAGCCAATCATGAATCAAAGCAAAATGATGAGCATGAAAAGTATTTGAATTTGTGTAATTTATATCAAACTTAAGGTGTTTCTGTCTACTTCTTTGCAGTTGGTATTTAAGATTAATTCTTGTAGTTATCTTTTTAATAAGATCAAACATGTATATTACATGCAATATATAGAGAATACATGTAATACATACCCTTTTCCATATCACATCCTGTATCAGCCCGAAACACCAATATCAGCCCGAGGGTCGAAGGCAGAGGGCTGATATTGGTCGAGGGCTAATACAGGATGTGATGTGAAAAAGGGTATGTATTAATATGTTTATTACATACTTTGTAATAAAATACAGCATGCATTAAGTTGAGAAGAAAATAAGTAAATAATCATGCATAAACTTCTTACATACATGTACATGGTCTATTGTCTCATACAATTTGGGTTTGTTTCTAATTCTATTTCAATGCACTCGATCTGTAATTTGAAAATAATCTATTGCATGTAATTGTAAATTATGATTAACCTTATTTTCAAAAAGTTAAAATTAAGAGAATATGAACCCACCAAAAATTGTGTATGATCACAAGTACTGTTTTTGTAGTTTAATTTACTAAGGGTGTGATATTGACGTCACAATAGCCGTATCAGCCCTGCAGGGCTGATGTGGATTTGCAGGGCTGATATAGGTTATCAGCCCCGCAAATCCATATCAGCCCTGCAGGGCTGATACGGCTATTGTGACGTCAGCCATATCGCATATGCAAAAAACCTGTATTTATTACTAAGTGTGTAATAAATCTTCATAAATCCAAGCGTAAAACAACGCATGCAATGCTACCGCTTTTGAGATCTAAATCTCCCTATTTTTCATCACAGCAGGTTAGCATGTATGAATGATGGCAAATAATTTCTCTTTTTTGAATTTGTGCCAGATTATTGTATGTTAATTTTTGTTCCAACAGGTCATTGGTTTAGATCCAGAGGGGTCTGTCATTGCAGAACCAGAGTCCCTGAATAAGTCTGACACCACATTCTATGAGGTGGAGGGTGTGGGGTATGATTTTATCCCCACCGTGTGTGACAGAAAGGTACCGGGAACATAACTGTGAAGCATATTTATATCAGAACTTTATTTAAAGTTTGTACAGTAAAACTTGTAATGTACAAACACCGATATTGCAAATTCATGAATAAAGTGAAGTTGTCTTGGATCCCCAGCTATATAAATTTAACGAATTCCTTATACAGATATTACGAATTACAGATGTAGTGAAGTAATTTCATTGGTCCCAGTGACTTCATTGTAACCGACGTTTACTGTATTTCATTTATTTAGTACTTAACTTATGAATATGTATTGTGTGTTTTGAAATTGTACTTGATTTTCAGAGAAGTAGCTGTTGATTATATGTTAAATTCTATATTGTAAAGGAAATAGAGAGTTTAAACTTTATGTTTATAGTGTTATTTTAAAAAAAATTTTAGCTGGTTGATAAATGGTACAAGTCCAATGATAAGGAATCTTTCATCATGGCTAGACGAATGATTAGGGAGGAAGGGCTACTTTGTGGTAAGTTTTTATACTGTACATCAACACTGATATAATATAGATAAAATGCTCTATTTTATTCTGAACAAAAGAAGACTGTTGGAGCAATTGTATTTTTACCTAGAATCCAAAATATTTTTTCCCCTAAAATGATTATAATATCACATTTTTCTCTTCATCCCTGTGTAAAGTAAAGAACACCATTTTCCAATTAATGATATTTTGTGTTAAGAAATTGAAAAACCAAAATTGATTATGTGACATTAATTCCTTATTAAATAACCAATGGATAAGACTTTGAAATGCAATTCAGTTTAAACAACCAAGAGGGTTCAAAGACAATTTTTCCTTAGAATCAGTGACAATGTGCAGTTCCATTATTGTAAACAACCTAACAGTTGAATAAGTGGAAATGTGCGTAGATACTATAAAGTTTAACATACTTTTGTGAATGGGTACATGTAGGTGGGAGCTCTGGTTCAGCAATGTCTATTGCCGTAAAGGCAGTGAAGGACTTTGGACTGAAGGAGGGACAGAGATGTGTGGTGATTCTGCCTGACTCCATCAGGAACTATATGTAAGTCCTGCTATATTCCAGTATTTACTGCAATAATCTAATTTGTACAGTGTAAACTTTTTCAGCTCACCTGAGCCAAAGACTCAAGTGAGCTTTTCTGATCACATTTTGTCCGGCGTCTGTCTGTCTAAATAGTTAGGAATTTGGAATAGTGTTATTACTTATATGATACAAAGATATACATTTTCTTATAGAAAGGGAGATTATGTTGTGGAGTTATATAAAATCATGAAATGATTTGAAATGTTGGTGAGAAATCATTCTAATTTTCCTTACTTTTAGGACCAAGTTTCTGAGTGATGATTGGATGAGTCAGAGGGAATTCCTTGAGTCCAGCAAATTAACAAAGGATACAGAGGAATGGTATGTCCTCATTATTCTTAGATACCAGCATGTTAGTGTGTATTTATTGCGAAAAATAATTATAGGCAAAATTCTTTGGGGACTATACAAGTACATGTGTAAACAAACCTTGTTACCGGTATGTCATGTGGAAGGGACCAAGAAATTAAGATATCTGAGGATTCAAAATATTGAGTGTAAAATCATAAATTATTTGTGACTACTAAGGACTTCCAAATTACTTCCACATATCTATGAAATTTGAGATATCAGTGTTAAAGATGCCCAAGTTCAGCTGTATTACAGAGTGATAAAACAAATCACTTTATATAATCACATAACAATAATAAAAAGAGGGTTGGACAGACTTAATGTATCAATCGCAACTTCTCGGGCCTTTCCGACTATAGCGGAAAAACGACTTGAATGTATATGGTAGCCGCCAAGACAACCCTCCCTTCACGATCTTTGAAATAAATATATGGAGACTTTTTATCTGTGGAATATGGAGTTTAACTTTATTCAATGTAATGATATTACCTAAAATTTACTGTAGAAGGGACTTCTAACTACGTCTATTCTATATTTGACTAAACAGGAAATGTATAAATTTTTAACAATTGTGATGTTAATACATTCGAGGTTGTTTTTCAAACCTCTGACCGAAAGACCCGAGATGATGCGATTGTTAATGTATGATAATTGAAAATTTTGTAATGCTTAAAATCAAAGAAACTTTATAAGGCCTAAGTAGACAGACATTCTCTTAACTTTCAGATAACTTGCACTTAATATAGTATTAAAAATGAAGTAAATTTAATATCTTTTATTAAATAAATCTTTTATTTGAACTTTCAGATTGCATTTTAATTTATATTTTTTTTTTTTATTTCAATTTTTCTGAAGTTCATATGGAAAGAACAGGTCAGCATTGTTGGGTGTAACTGTACAATCATACTTTGCACTCTTTCATAAATGTGACATAATGTTGTGCATACTGATAAAGATAGATTTAAGTAATAAAAATTATAAAACACATTGAAGTGCAAATTACTTATATTAATATTTTATAATATTTAGGCAATGACACCTTCATCATTCTCTTGTTTCATCATTTCATTTGGGAGTTTTGTTCTTCATGAAAACATGAATTGTTCCTCTTAGATTTAGTTTTCTTGTATTTAATGCATTTGACAAGAATAAGAAATTTTTTTCTCAACCCTTTTGTTGATAATTACTTGCTTCCTGGGCCAATGACTTTTCATCTGCATTGATTCTGAAATTTTGGAAAAAACAACAAGACTAAGGTTATTGAAGAAGGCATTTAGGGACCTTAGCTTTTCATATTATGATGAACAATTATTGAATTAGGGGTTTCATGCATATATGACATGCTTTTGCTTTGCATTGACATTTTTTTCTTCCGTTATCTGGAAACAATTTTTGTCTCCCCCTTTCAAAAAGTCTTTATTCCTAAAATCTGGAGACACAAATTCTTTGAATTGGTTTGCTTCAGTTTTTTTTTCATTAATTGTAAGCATGTACATTTTACAATTATAAGCTCAACGGTATTTTTTTGTGCTATTTGCCTTTATTTTTTAAATTTCAGTAATATTGATGAGTTGTAAGGAATTGTAACAGTTACATTGTTAAGTTTGTTTCTTTAATTTGATATAGACTCTAATAAGCAATATTTAAATGAACAATGAAAGTTTCATGATATTAAAAGTGAACTTTGTAGTTGAATGAATTAAACCTTGTTTCAGCTATTAAATTTCAAAGTCATCAGATGGTGTAAATTTCACTCATTTTCATCCATCCTGCACAAACTAAAAAATAAGATCTCTGATCACTATGGATAACATTAACACTGTGCTCTAATGGTGTGCTAAATGGTGCATGTATATATGTATCATCTATTTTAATTCACAACTGTTTCATGGTTCCCTTTTTTATTGCATTTTTTTTTATTTGAATGAATGAGTGAAAGATTATGAAAATCTACAATTATTGATAAAATAACTCTGTTACAATACTCTGTCTTTTGAAGGTGGTCCTCATTAAATGTGAGTGCCCTGCAGTTAAGAGCTCCTCTGACTGTGACTCCAGCAGTCACGATCCAGGAGACGCTTGATCTTCTCAACAAAGAGGGGTTTGACCAAGTGCCAGTGGTGAACGATGCAGGGTAAGCAAAAAAAAAAAACAATATAATAAAATCTAAGCAAAACATACAGCTTTTATTTTCAAACAAAGCAGTTCAATCTTTAGTTACCTCTTAATGTAGGACACACTTCTCTCTGTGACATATGTGATAGACATTAGCAATCAAATTAATTTCAGACTCTGAATTAAACCAAGGTTTCTTTTTCTGTCCAGGGACATCATGGGTATGGTGACAGTTGGTAATATGATGGCTCAGGTCGTGAGGTCAAAGATCAAACCTTCAGATCCTGTTTCTAAAGTCATGTACAAACAATTTAAAATGGTAGGAATAATTTGGTTTTGGTTTTTTTTTTATACAATATTGATGCATATGAAATAATTTCTGACCACTTCCTGTACATTTTCAGGTATCCATGGCAACAAGCTTAGGAGAAATTTCAAGAATGCTTGATACTGACCACTTTGTTTTGGTTGTTCATGGACAAAGACAATGTAAGTTTATCAGGTTTAGCTATATTTTTGTCCTGCACATTTAGTGAAAATGAGGGGTTTTAATTTGCATCTGTCTGTGTGTAACACTTTCTTTTCTGAAGGATATTTTAAAAAAGCCTTTGAGCTTTCGTAATGAAATTTCTTTCACAACTCCCTATGGCCTTTTAAAAACCATTTAATTTTTAGGTAAAGAGATCAAAGGTCAAGGTCAGAAACTTACACTTTCTGTCTTTGTGTAATACTTTCTTTTCCATATGATGTCTTGAAAACCTTTGAGCTTTTGGAATGAGTTATATACCACAACTCCATATGACCTAAAGAAGATTTCTGTAATTTTTTACGTCAATGTGTTAAGATCAGAAACTCACAGTTGCATCATTTCAGTTCTTTCCGTCAGAGGTCGGAAAAACAACCTCGAATGTATCAATATCACCACAATGACTAAATGTTAAAAATTTATACATCTTTCTGTTTATTCAAATATAGAGATAGAATGAGGTAGAAGTCCCTTCTATAGTATATTTAAGTAAAATTATTACATTGAATAATGTTAAACTCCATGCTCCACATATAAGAGGTCTTCCAACATCTATTTTAAAGTTTGTGAAAAGTGGTGTTGTCATGGCATCTACATACATGTAGTACATTCAAGATTGTTTTTCCACTAGTAAAAAAAAAAAAAAAAAAAAAAATGTGGTTTCAAAAATTTATTTCTAAAAAGATTGGTTTCAAAAGGCCAAAATTTATTTCTCACATAAATGGTTTCCACATGATAATTCTGTATCATTTTAGGTTTTGAAATGAAATTTTATATTTCATTCAGTATGACTTCAAAAGATTCCTATTTATTTTGAGATCATTCAAAGGTGCTAACTTTAGTTCCTTGCATGACCTTATTACAATGAAACAAAAAGTTATGAAAACTTTTTACTAAGAAACTATAAATAACTTTAAAACCAAAAACTGAAAGGTCAAGTTTTTTTCTTTTCTTTTTACCTGTTCTTTCACATTTTTCTTTATCCTAAGCAGGGAACGCAAAGAATTAATTATTTTGTCATAATTAGAGTTGAATATCAGTGAGGTGCATGTTTTATTTTATTTTCAGATGAAGGTAATAACTTCATGTCTAAGAAGCAGATGATTTTTGGCATTGCCACAAGGATAGATCTGCTGAACTTTATTACGCAGCACCAGAAACTCGAAAACCAGTGAAGAAAGAAAGCAAGCACATTTAATCTGGGACCACATGGTACATTTACTAACATATATATAAGCCTATTAAAATTTCTATGTTTAATTGAACACTGACCTGCCTACCCTTCCGCTTTTTACCACAAAATTGCACTATTACGCCACTTATTTTTATTTTACGCTTTTGATATTTTGGTTAATATTTCATTATGAATGTCTAAATTCAGAGTTAAAGTACGACATGCTGAAATGAAATAAGAAGTTCTTATGAAAGTAATTCAAAGACCAGTTCGATTATGTACATAGTATACCTAGTAGTTACATGTAAACTGGTATGGTGAAGATTCGGAAGATAACGAGAAGGCACTACTTACATTAACTATTAAATGATATTGCAAAACATACAACCATTTCTATGCTCAATAAAGTTTACTTCAACATTTTTTAGAACAAGATAGAGAAATATGAGTGTTAAAAAAGATAAAAAAAACAATGTTAAAATGAACGATTTGTTTTAACATTCAAACGCAAGTTTTCAATAAAGTGATTTGATACAAATTGACCAAATGCTTCATAAAGGGTGTACGGTTGAATTGAGTTTGATATAGGATACTTGTATTTTACAACCCTTTTTTTGCTAATAGAAGATTCGAAAAATTATGAAAAGTTTATGCCAGCTTTGTTTAGTATTGTACAATTTCGGTTGTTTTGAAAGAAATAAAGTATTATAGTAAAACCAAAAAATAGGAAAACATGATTGCATGATTACAAATATACCTCTGAAATTCCACCAAAAATGTACCAAAATTACACCCTTGCAGTGAAAAGGGTAGGCAGGTCTGCATTCTGCAAACAGTTAACTGTATAAACATGTATTTTTCTGTTGAATCAAATAGATTTTCTTTTATTTCTCTGTACATTTCACATAAAAGTTAATTTATCAGAGCTGTCTTAAGTTTCTCATATGTGTTTATGAAAGCATTCAATCCCCCCTTTTTCGTTAGTTGATTTGGGTACTGTCTAATTTCAGTATGTCATACCTTGACATTTAGATTATTATGATTTTTTGTTTTGAAAAAATTAGATTGTTACTATTTTTTATTGTGAAAAAACAATGTCTAACATTGAATTTTTTTTTCTAATGCTTCATTAATTGAAAGTTATTTTTGGACATGTTGGTACATAAACCTATTTCTTGAAGTGTGAAAAAAATAATATTGGTCGTCTTATTTATTATTAATGGAAGAATACCTGTAATCATGATCAAATTTTTTGATTATTTTGTTGCATGCAAGTATTTATGATATTCAAGTGTTTCAGATAAAAAATGATTTGAGATTTCTCCCATCTTGTAACAAATGTCAGAGTTGTGCAAAAGCAGAAAATAATTTTTGTGTATTTGCGCTGACATCCATTTTTTTCTGCATAATAGCATTTTAATCTTATATGAATATGCCCACATTTCAAGATTTGATAATGGTTTGGAATTAAAGCATGTTCACTTCACATGCATGTACAAATAATTTTGCATGTATATTAAATTGGTTTATGTTTTCTAACTTTTCTCATAAAGAGATTACCAATATTTAACATCCATGACATCTAAATACATGATGCTTGTAATTTAAATGAAGCTTTTTTATTTTTGATTTAAATTATTAAGTCAAAGAAAAATTAATTGTAACTTTAAGATATGAAGCTGTGTTCTTTTAAAAAGTCCCAAACATATACCCAACAGGGCACTGATCTCCATTATCTACACTTAATGCATCTTGCTGTTGAACAAATACATGTTAAGTAATGTCTAATACCCCAAGTTGTGTGAATAATGATGTAAATGAACATGTTTGAATTCTGTCAACTTTTCTGACTGTAGTTATAGCTCAGCTTTATCTTTACATTTTATTTTTACTTATTTTGGTTGTTGATTTATAAAATAATGTCAGAGTGCCAATGGAACTTTTTTTTCAGTTAGCTGAAAACAACTTTGATTTTTTTTCTCCATATATGTATACAATTTTACTGACTCAATTTCATGACAGTTCATGTTTTCAAGAACAGTTATGGTTGTTATTTTTCAATATTTAATGCATCAATATTGCCCAGTATTTTCATGTTATTTATAGATGGAATCTCATATTTTATGATATTTAGATATTACATATAGCAAATACAGAATGCAAATTTAATATATGTATGCCTATCAATTCAATTAAGCCCTTGATAAGGTAATCATGGATTTCTAAATATTTAAGCATAATACAATGTGTACCATTTACATGGCATTAATATATCTGCACTATTTTCTTGTCACTTATGTAAACAAAAAAATGAGGCTTGAGAGGGGAATCGTTTTATCTTATAATAATGTTTGATTCAAAGAAATAAAAACTACAAACTGATGTTCTGGTATTTTTCATTTATTTTGTCACATATTTATGAAGTATACTATGGAGTTGATAGAGCTCTCCTTTAAGCTTGTGCCCCCCACAATGATAGTCTGTCTATTTAACGATTACTTGTTTTTCCATGTATATAAAATTCAAGAAATGATGTCATAAACATAAGTTCTATAGATATCGCATTTGGTAAGCTTTGATAAAGGTAAAAATCAATTAAGAAAAATATGAGATGTGAAAGACAGAGTATATCATTAGTAAAATTGTTTCTGGCGGAATGCTTATGAAAATAGTTTTACTTGTTTTGTTGAAAACAAATTTTTACATCAATTCATACATTTTCACTTGCAAAATAATACTGCAACACATTATTGTGGGCATATACATAATAATTCCTAAGCTGGGTTATATATAGCTATTATAAAGTGTGCTTTGGGGCCAATATCGATATGTAGCATATAGGATATATAATAGCTAAGTTTTTGATAAAGCTAGGTGTGCGCTATTGGTCCGATTGTAAAGACATCACAGAATTTCATTTGCTTTTCTTCTCTTCACCTGAAATCTCATCTTACAGCTTACTATATTTTTATGACGTTTCTAGTTTTAGCTTATTCTTGGGAATAGTGAAAATATGACACTTTGTAATAAACAGACATGGTTACTAAAAACGAACTTTTAAAAAGTCTGACTGCAAATTTGCCATAAAAGAGACTAAATTAAGAATTATTTAATATTCTATTTATTGTGGTAACAAAGTTTCCAGTACAACTGCTAATGTTCTCTTACTTTGTTATAAAGTACAAACCAGTGGAGCTACAGTCTCAACATAGACTTTTGCGATTTTTCCCTTTTCATATCAATTAATCTTACTCTTTTCTTTAACGTGATCGTAATTACTGATGTACAGGCTTGCCCTGATATTCCATTTATTGTTCTGATACAACCCCAAATGGGTATAGATATCTGGTTTGTATATCAGTCGGGATTTAACCCCCAAACTTCTTATTGTTTTCTCACTTTCAAAAACTTCCTCTTGGTCAAGGAAATTTTTATTATATATACAGATCACGTGTTGATCCCCGGGGCTGGTACTTATTTTGGCCGAGGTAGAAAGCGTGACCCCGGAGGATACGCCCTTGGCTATCTTGGCCCATAACTCATCACCGTCCGACCCAACTTTTTCAAAAACCATCCATTTTCCGCAAGTAATGTTGTTCTTTCTTGCCAAATGAAGTACATGTATATCTTCTTTGGATACTTTTCCCCTGTGTTTCAGTTTTTCCCAGTCCTCCTTCAGACCTTTGAGATTGGCGTTCTGATCAGATTCTGCGGCATTGCGTCTCACCCACAACCAACGAGTGCTAGGATTATTAAACAAATAGGTATTATATACGTGCAGGCACTAGTATTGCTCAAATGTTAATTCTTTTTTTATAAAGAAAAACATTTACAACAGTGTTAATAATCTTTCAGTCTAAAGTTTTTACTAGCAAGCTCTTTAATTTCAAGTTTGATTTTTGTGTAAATAAAAGAACCAGTGAAAACTGATATAAATCAGACCGAAAGAAATTTTGCTAAAGATCATAGATGAATTGTGCACACATTTCCATAGAGGGCACTCAGTCTCAGAGAGATTATATAGCTACCGTCTTTCATTTAAGACCCCCTCCCCCTTTTAAACAAACAGAACGAAACAATATTAAACTAGGGCTAATTGTAACGGGAACCGTTACAGATGTTCCCCAAACGCTCCCCAACTCCCTTTTGTGCCATATTCCCTGTAAGCTTCATTAAATGAGACAAACGCGATACATTTAAGATTTTAACAAAGTTTTCCCAGCATTAATCTATTTCAGCATTGCACGCATGCGCATTTGAATGCATGTGCGTAATGACCATATCATCTTGTCTACACTAATCATATATTCTAATATACTAAATATTACAGCATTTAATAAAAAAAATATGCTTAATCTAATGTATTTGTTATTTTACTCATTTCACGTGCACGCACGTGCATGCATGTGCATTATGACCATACCCTTTTGTAGGAGTCTATAATGTCTATCTATGTTCTGAATCCCATCCTGTTTGGTTGAAAAACAAGGGAGTTATAGCCATTTAAAGTTTAAGCCAATCAGATTGCAGCGCACGTGCATGCGCGTGATTTGATGAAAATTATTATATATCATATTGT
>PRKT01000097.1:367734-383621 GCA_003671525.1 Saccostrea glomerata | reverse complement strand
GGGGGGGGGGGGGGGGGGGGGGGGCACGTATTGAAATGAAGTTTGATATACATACAGATTCATCAGAATCAGAAGAATGTCTAGATCAACGTCTGTTTTTGGGTACATTCGGGCCATCTTGGATAGAGTTATACCCCTAGGACTTAGGGAAAAAATCCAATTATTTACAGTTTCCGTTCCCTTTAGCTTGCACATATTGATGTTTTTGGTTTATCAGAAGAATATCTAGGCCAGATTCTGTTTTAATACGATCGAGACATTTTTGAGGGCTGTGCCCCGTGGACTTTGAAAATTTTAATTATACACGGTTTCTGTTCATTTTCTTTTCTTTTCAGAGGTTCCACATACTGAATTAAAAATACGTTTACAGATTCATCATACAAATATTTAGGTCAAGTTCTGTTTTGGGTGCGATTAAGTTATTTTTGACAAAGTTATGTTGCTTGGACTTAAAAAAATTCAAATTATTTGGAGGAGGGGGCATACGTGTTTATAAAAATCTCTTGTTTATAAAGGGTTGGGAGGTGAATAATTTTACAGATTGGTTAAAGGATGTGTCTAGAACTATTAAGGAGTGAAAGGCAGTTGATTGACCAATGCTGGGAATGCATAAATTCTCCTTAACAATGCGCAAAAAATCTTGCGTTGTAAATTGGAACAATTTTTTTGTATTACAGAATCTGTAGCTTTATGATCAAAGACTAATATAAAAAAAACCATTATGATAAACGTTTCTGCAGCTAGGTTGTGACAGATGCGCAAAGGAGACATTGAAGATAATGAGTGTTTTCGATTTTCCCTTCTAGGTGGGGGTGGGAGGTTTCATAATACGAGTTTCAATAACATGAATTATGAGACAAAATTAATTGGAATTTTGGTTACATTTTCATTCATGAGGATTTTAAATGTTAGATAGGAATTACAGAAAGTACAAAAGAAAAAATAAAACTATTTCCCCTCAATAGTTTACCCAGCACTTCTTTTTGCTTTCAATATAGTTTAGTAAACTAAAATTGCATACATGTATATGCTGTGTACCATAACTTTCTCTACATAAGTATTTATAAGCTACTGCATGACTTATTTGTTTTATCGAAATTGATGAGCTTGAATTTAAAGCTTGTTTATTTATAAATATTACAAAAACATAATATTATTTCATAAATAATAAGAAAACATGATCAAAACAATGATTATTATAATACATAATGAAAAAAAAAACCAATCTTATTTAAGAGCATAGTAATGAATTAAAACCTTTTCTCCTATTGCAAAATATGCATTGAATTTCATATACATATACTGTACATCAAAACATTATACTTTCTTTGACTGACAACTGTGTCTTCCATACATGTAAATGAAAAAAATACATTGAGTGGGGAAAAAACATGATTCATGCAATAATCTAATAAAAACAATTATTCCAGTGATTCCATGTTCTATAAACAATGTTTACATTTTATTGTTGATTTGACCTTTTCATGTTTTCTAAAAGCAGCAACCTTCCAGCTTCATAATCATCTTCATCCACACTGACTAACAGTTTAATGGACTCATTACCAACTGCTTCTTTTAGAGAATCTGTAAAAAGAAAATAAACCAGATATAATGGGTGTGAGTCCTAAGGCTGTATCAATATATCGATATATCGATACGTATCAAAAAAAATATCGTATCGAAAAATTACTTCAAATACGTATCGGACAAGCAGTTTTCTTCTAATTCTGCTGAAAAGATGGGAATTTTAATTAGCAAAGATTATATTTCACTTTTTTGAAATAAAAGTGATCTATAATTATAGATTTATAAAAGAAATAACACAATTTTATAGATATTATAAAATACAAAAAAAAAATTATTTTAATATATTGATTTTACAGTCATTAAAAGTTTCCATTAGAAGTGTTTACATACTGACTATGGGATAAAAACTTTGAAATGGGTCATAAAACACTTAATTTTTATGAAATCCATGCATTAAATGATTAATAAGCCTTTTTTTATGGACTTGTTTTAGAATCCAATATATTGCATATCGCTTTAAAAAATATTGTATCGTATCGTATCGAAATTTTTTGCTCAATACACAGGCCTAGTGAGTCCTGATTTATGCTTAAACAAGAGGCCCATGGACTTCAATTTTTTACCATTGTCACTTTTCTCCCACTATTCTCCCTTCATACATGTATTCATATGTAAATCTTGGATCGCCCTTTGTGGCCCCATCCTAAAACCACAGATTTGATTTGAACAAATTGATTCTACATTATGTCCAGAGGATGCTTCTGTTTTAACATGACTAGCCATGACCTTGCTTATCACGATAAGATTTAAAAAATCTTTTCCTAAACACTTTTTTTTAACTCTAGAATTTCCAATGGCCCGTGCTCATGCCCTTTTTAAAGATTTTTTTAGAGTTAGTTTACAAACAAAATGAGATCAGAAGAGTTCACATGAGCTTTCTGTCCAGGTGAGCTAATAAAATCTGGTAAAGCTTTGAACGTCAATGATTTAAAAAAAAAAAAAGCTATAAAAATATTTTTCTTTTAAAGTTGCGGCTATATTGTGATCATTTTATTTTACAAAGCTTTCAATTTTCAACTTTTCAACATTAGCACAAAGTGGCATTGATTATTTTTAAAAATGTTTAATTGATCAAGGTTTGCTTTAACTGCAGAGTCTATACACACCTGTAATGAAAACTCCCTTAAGAGCTTCTAATAAAGATCCATTCAGATAATCTCTCCAGAAAGCATCAAGATATGTCAGTTCTGTAAATTTGATATCACACACAATGGATCCCAGATCCCTAGACTTTAGAATGTTTGTGGCTTGCATGAATTTCTCAAACTGTCTCTCTAGCTGAGTGGGTTTGTTGGAGTTCACATTTCCTGTGAGTGCTGTCACATGGTCACTGTATTCAGCCCTCACTCTTAGTCGAATATCTGGGGAAAACATCAAAGCACTAATGAATGATTGAAATGCATACATACCAGAAACATGATTTACTCTCAGGTTTAACAAAATAAATAATAATTACACAATTATTCCAAAATTTCAGTATTTTCATACAATTTGATACTTACAGAACAATTACTGTAAATGTATTATCATGTTTAGTGTATACGATATTTAGTTGAAAATGATTTTTAAACAAGTTAGCAAAGATTTAATTTAGCACATTTCTCGATATTGAAAACATTGCTTGACAATAACTTCATAGAATATTCACATTTATAATTCATTGTGAAGGAAAGATACATGAAAATTAAGTTTATAATTTACCACAAGTAACTTTTGTTGTAGTTGTGGTCAGGTCTGCATCACTGTCATCTAGAATAAGAGGTCCAGGACCAAAGGAAGAAGAAGCAGTCCCTGGGCTGGGGGTGGGCTCACTAGCGAATCCTGACCTAGACTTAGCTTTCCTGTGTAGTGACCGCCTTCTGACTTTGAAGTCTTTCTGGTCTGACAGTTCTGGTCCTTTTCGCTTCCTTTCCCTTGGTACATTAGTTGGTATGTTGGATAATCTGGATGCTTCTTCTAGATATTCATTGACAGGATCTGGACACACTGGAAAAAGGAGAAACCATTGGAAATCTAATTATCTCCACTCATTATTTAGCATTTACAATGGACAATGGAGAGATCTGAATGTAAACATGGCGTGAAAATTTGAAGTGAGAAAAAAAGTTGAGAAAGCTAGTTAAATTTTCATCATTATATTCATATAGATATATTGATTATTTTTCAGGGGAAAAGGCATATGCAATCTCAAAAAGGTTTGTTTTGGTCAATTCATGTTAATTTGGTAGTATTTTTCAGTGCAACCCTTTTTGTATTCTTCAAAATCATTTAAAAGCAGATCCACTCAGATTTGTGACATTGCAAGCTTATTGGACATACGTGGTGTGGGCTTGTCCCAAGACACAATTAGATTACTCTAACTAGATATCACAGTAATTCTTCATTTATTCAGTATATGGAATTTTGTGCACTTTGTAAATTGTAAGTTCTAGTCAATTCTCTGTTCATCAATATTCATGCTCTTGATTTAATGCTTTATTAACATGATTAAAATTAAATTGTATGTCTGCTAAAAAAATGAACAAAAAAGACTTGAGCATTGAAATATAATACGTCATTTTAAATTCGTTAATTACAGGGCTAAAGTGAACAATTAAATATCCCTTAGAAACAAAGGATACATATACCTGGTTTACGTTTCCTTAAAGTGACATACTGCAGTAAATCATGTCTTGAAATCATCCTCAGCAAATCAACAACGTATTTGAAGTTCGTTTCATCTACTCTGTTCATTTTTTCCAGTCCGAGCAAAAATTCCACCCCGTCCTTCACCCGACCTATAATTCTCTGAGGCATAATACCGTTGTAGAGATATTTCAAAATGTTAATGTCCTTTTGGGTCATTCTACTGCCCACAATTGTGAACATTTCGTGTAATGTGTAACAGCCTCTCAGATCATCGGCCATCTTGATTTTCATGAATCTGTGATTAACTCGTTCGTGTCATTATTCGCACACAAATACATTGACATGGATTGGCGAGATAATCCAAAGTGCCGGGACCAATAACACACTGATTTTAATTCTAAGATATAAACTTAATATAAGGTATATATTGTGCATATAAATGAGCATGTCGATACCTTATTCTGATATGCTTGACTGTATTCTTTACTGGGTAGAGAAATTATCATGTGACATGTGGTAACAAGGGAAAAAAACTTTAAACGAATCAGCTTGTGTTAAAGACCTTAATCTGTCGACATTTCGAGGTCAAATTTCAAAAGTCAAGGTTACGGGTGTAGATTTCGGAGATCAAGCCTTGCATGTTCAATCTGTCGGAAATCCCATGGGTACTAACTGTGCCCTATTAGCAAGCCTATTTTTTATATGAAGCAGAATTAATTCAAAACGTGTAAACGAAAAGAATAAGAGGGGCTAGAGTTTTAGAAATAAGCTTGAAAGTTTTTGAATTTCCTCCTTCTCGATTTTTGCTTGCAAACAATTTTGCAAGAAAAAATATTTCATGCCATCCTAGAAATAACATGATTAGATACATAAACGTATTACATTTTGTGAACGCATGAATGGAAATAAATTACTCGTTTTAGTAGGGGAAGAAAATCATTGAAGTATTTTACTACAAAGGCTTCTCAATAATATTTTATTTTGAATTTTAGAACTTTCTCTTTCTCTGACCTAAAACTCTTAAACCTATTGACTTTTTTCATCAATTAGAATAAACAGCATTGGTATCCAGGAAAGAACGTCCGCTGAAATCATCAAGAAATGGAGAGATATTTCATCTCAAACTAAAAAGAAAGAGGCCCATTACAGAAGGGAACTTGTAAGAACTGGCGGTGGACCTGCTCCTGCTCCTGTCAACTCCTCCGACATCGGTCAAAAGGTATACCATTCGAATTTATGTACATCAAATAATTGTAATTTAAAAAACTACAATAACTTAAGCATAATTATGTACTGCATAATTGATCACTAATTTTTAATTGCAGGTTGTTGCAATAATAGGCAAGACATCAATAGAAGGTGTAGAAGGCGGGTTTGATACAGATGATGTTAATGGCAAGTTCACATTTATATTGATTTCAATTAGCCCCCCCCCCCTTTCAATTTGCTTCCGACGCCAATGTGCGGTAATTATCATTATAATATCATCTGCATAACAGCGGAGTCTATGTCTTCCAATTGATCTGAATCTCAACGGATGCTCTACGTACGAGCAATAGCTATATCGAGACAAGCTATTGACAATTAATGTAACAAAATTTCAATAGCCTGGTTTATAATTTATATTTTGCAAATTCTGTGGTCGATACATGCTGTGGTCTTGTCAGGAAATACAATTTAATATTTAGTTGACTGAAATTGTCCCACACTGCCAGAGTTTTCTACGGATTTTTTTATTTGCACGATCGTGAATGACAATTAAGGAACACATGGCGGGTATGGCCGGTCCACATGGTTAGCTGACTCCTCGATCCATGGCACCTGATCCCACCTAGCTCTGACGTTTTAAAGGTCTGTGTTTGATCTGCTTTAAGGTTGTTATTGCTTCGATGGACTTTTGAGCTTGATTACTGTTTGTTATTTCCATATTTCATTTATTTATTAAAAAGCTGATTAAAGCAGCTAGGTTAGTATTTTTAAATATTATGATTGGGAATTGATTTGACCTGGTATAAAATAATTCATTTAGGTATATATGTACAGGGCTACAGGTTCTCTGTTGTCTTAGTCTCACACTGACTAGTCTGCAGATAAAGCCACTGCATGCATAACTAAAATATAAGATCCAATTAAGTGAATCAGTGAGATTGTTTTTATCCAAAAAAATTGTATTATTTGACTCTCCTTAAAAGCGCAAGCAGCCCCGAGACCATGGCTGAACTGTAATAGAATGGCAGAAAATTGTGACAACTTAACCATGTGATCAAATTTGATTATTTTTAGAAACAAGACAAGTTCCAAGATACGGAATTGTTTGAATATTTGCTTATCTGTATCGATATCGTAGATTCTACTCTTAACCTTGAGCATACGTAGACTATTTGTGCTCGTTTTTATTATAATCATTAGGAGATAAGGAATTAAAGTGGAATCAACAGTGCCTTGTTAATTGACATAGAAGAATGAAGCCTGGATTGTTATCTTTTTGGGTTGGATTTTGTTTGTCAGTGAACGGCGAATTAACAATCGATGAAATAAGAAAAACAATGCAAGAATTTATAGATGAAAAGTGTACAGACCATTTGGAAGAAGTTCGTTTGCTTCGGGAAGAAGTAATTTCTCTTCGACGTTCCCAAAGTCATTTGGAAACAGAGCAACATGATATGGTGTCTAAAATAAAGAAACTGTCAAACGAAAACGAACATTTAAAGAAGTCATTAAAGTATCTTCGCAAAGAAAATGTGCGTATGAAGAAACCAAATCAAGACAAAATTGCTGAAAAGGACGTTGGGGATGAGCAAGAATTGGAAGATGCGCTTAGGGATAAATCTAGTAAATACATAAAAATTCATTGTTTAGGAAATGCCGTTTTTGCCATTTTATGCCCCCGTAATCGAAGATTCTAGTGTATTTAGATTTTACCCTATCTGTCCGTTTGTCTGTCTGTCTGTCTGTTTATATTTTCAGCTTTTTGCCAAAACACTTTCACCTTGCCCATAACGTTTGATTAGTTGGAATTATGGCTGTCATATTTCACAAGTAAATACTGTGAAAAGGCTTTCTTAGGATATTTGGCCTTTTGATCTTGCAGTTTATGATCCTGCTTTCGCAAAATCCAAACTGCCACCTTAATTGTCAATACCTTTTGAACGGAAGGTGCTAGGCCATTATACCTTAGCCATTTAATTTAATTTTAAATATGTGGTGTTTTTTTTAATTTCGCAGGTATTTTTCTTGTGACAAAATCTTACTGAGGGTATCATTATTTAGGGGGCATCCGTGTTTCATCTTGTTTGTTCTTGTTATGATCTTTAAGTACCTTCTCTTGTGATCGATGACCTTGACTGATTTAAAAGGTTTTTACTTTAAGGACGGATTCCTGTTAGTTCCGGTATTCTGGCCACTTCAATAGCTTTCTCTGCCTCTTTGGCGCACAATATAGCCAACCCCTACGACAACGAAATATTCGTCTTTGACAGACTGATCACGAATTCTGGTAATGCCTACAACAAGAATAATGGAATGTTTACCGCGCCAATCAAAGGTATCTACGCGTTCTTCTCCTCTCTACTCACACTTCCAGGAAAAAGTTTGGAGGCGCAAATCGTGAAGAATGGAAATGCTTTCTGCAATTTGTACGCTGGCAACACAAACTTTTTTGGCCCTGGATTCAACATGGCCATCATTGAACTGGAAGTTGGAGACGCTGTTTGGGTAAAAATTCATGACAAATATCATGACTCGGGCATCACCCTCGACGGTGCTTGGACTACATTTTCTGGAATTTTGTTGAACGAAACTGAATAAAAGCCAAAGGCACGATCGATGTTCATGTATTTTATTCTTAAACATGAAGGCAAATGAATATTAGTGGGAATTATCACTTGATTAAATCTGCTGGTTGCTTTACGTGGTGCCAGCTTTAGGTTGCGATGCGACCGTGCTTTAATGCAAACATGAGCATATTGCTCTATATAAAAATATCACGTAAAGTTAACTTAAACCGTGATCCACACAGAAAGTCAAAGCTTCATCAGCGGACAACGTTTGGATAAATGCATATAGATGTGATTCGTCCGTGTGCATATAATATATCGAAAATTTACACCAATAGCTTGAACGTTAAATCTCTGGAACTTCCAGACTGTTGCAATATTCACCTTCTGAAACAAAGTTTTTCTGAACAGGTAGTTGTGTGAACTCTTCTTGGACATTTAGCGAGGTTGCTTATTGTGGACATAATAAAATGCTGCTTGCAAATTAAGAACTTTTTAGAATTACTAGATTTTTTATTTTAGCGAGTACTTATCACGATCTTGCTCTTTAACGTCAGATCGCGAAAATAGCTATTCGCGAATGGACGGTCGATCAAGAGAATTGACATGGATTTCATCACCATAAAAATAAGAGCGAGTATAATTTTATTTCGCGATTAATGATTCTTGCGAAATAATGCAATAATTTCTTCGCGTATAATTAGGAATTTATAGTATCTGAACACCTCACTACACTTGTAGTGATTATGGGTATTTATTTTGTGTTTTCAAGCGTTTACGTTTGAAACCCTCTGTTCACTCATATAATATATAAATGTATGCTGTCTTTACGCTTAAGATTTTCAAAACAACTACTAGTATATTTTATCAAAAAAATATAATAATATAATATAGCTTGCGGGGTTAAATTGGGCAAGAAAGTAGATATTACATTTATTCAATCTGACTCTCTTAGAGTGTCTATGAACATTAAGAAAAGTATAATTATATATTTTCTATATTTTGAGAGTATAAGTGCAATGAATTTGAAACTGTACATAGTAGATAGTATATACCAATTTTAAATCATATACACTGTATTATATTGCTTTACATCTTCTCAGCATGACGCAATTAAACAAGAATAATAAATCATGTAAGTTTGAGTTAGCTAGCCTATGAACTATTGAATGAAATTGGCCAGGGCTGCCACGGATTAACTTGATTCAATATCAATTATTTATATTGAAGATGATCGAGGACAGGTTACTAGTATTCATTTTATTCTTCACTGAAAATTTTTAGAAATGCCAAAAAATATCTTTTACTTTTTTGTATAAGGTGGATAGGGAGGATCTTCCACAAGAGATGATGAGTGGGGTAGCATTAGGCTAGTCAAGGGTGATCAAGTTCAAGCCCGGAACTACTCAGCTCTCCGCCTTCACTGCAACACAATAAATGCATATGTTCACAAGCAAACACACAGTCTTAGTGTTGACTTTCCAATGTTCTTCTCTCTTCTTCCATATCAACTTGGATGACATTTCTGACTCTCTGTCCAGGCGTCCAATGAGTTGTCTCTCAGTGCCTGTTACACCGACAATCCGCAATGCCCTCCACATAGATTGCCCTACAAAATCACGGTATCCAACTTCCACTGGGGGAAACCACACTCTCCAGCCCGTTGTTGACAATCTGACACCAGATCCTGGTACTTATTCGTTTTCCGCTCATGGGATTCTTCAATTCTGTTCTCCAACGGCACTGTAAGTTCCAGCATAATAACAAGCCGGGCTACGGTAGACCATGCAAATAACAATATCTATCTGGTCTCTGATTGGTAGATGCTATTTCCTTTGGAAACTGCATTTGGCTGTTGAGATCTGCTTGCATTTCCCAGTCACTTGCGGTCCCCAACAGTCCACCTACTTCCACTCCCCAACACGACTCTGTTCACCAGCCTTTACAAAGTTAACAAACTTCAAGCCTTCCTTGGTCTACCAAGTCTTCTTCCTTGCTTTCTCCAGCACATCTGCAATTACAGATAGAGCTTTGTCGTGTCTCCATGTGTGAATCTTCCATCTGTTAAAGCTATACTGATCACGAAGACATGATATTTCCAGGTTGGCTGGTCTATGTTGCCCCATGTAGGGCATGGAAAGAAATAATGGATATGAAAGAAGCTGGAACCAACACATCTATTTAATATGAAAAATCAAGAAAGTAGGACTGTACGTATTTTAACAGTACAGTGCAATTGAAAAGTTTACTAAATAATGTTGATTATAATTCAGAAAAATTTCTTTCGTGTAAAAAAAGATTGTTCATGCTAATTCTTATCCCAACATGTTTTTTATTTTTTTAAAAAATGAAATACATAAATATATAATTTAGCAAAATCAAGAGAATTTTTTATCAATCGTTCTACAGTTCCTAGCCTTAGGTAAAACTACAGTTACACAGTAGGTACATTAAATTGTACACTCCTTGCAAACAAGCAACAAGCAATATACCGCCATCGTCCGTCTAGCTGGGAACATTAACATTACGCGTCTCCCTCTGTTGAACACGATTAAATACTTGATAAAAAGATCGTCAAATTCCAAGGTAACATTTCCTTCGTTTTCAGAATTCTTTAGTTTATTAACTTAAGTGTCTTCGTGAAAGAGAAACTATGGGTGTAAGTCCTAGCTATATCAATGGAACAAACGAGGAATCCATCGAAGACTGGCTGTCAGCCCACAAACCTTCAACATCGTTAACACAAGGGTAAGATTTTGTTGGGACATTTTTTTATTAATTACTTCTCCTTTATTTATTCAATAGGTTGTTATTATCTATAAGTTAGATCCAGAAATAAAAGTGTGGTTACTTGTATGTATGTATGTATACCGGTGGGGTTTTGGCTGCAATTGTTGCAGTACTCTCTTTAAAATATATATAAATAAGGAGTGACTTTATATAAATTATTCTGTTCATACTAGTATATAGAAAGGAATCTTTAAAAACCGTTTTATGAAAGCTGAATACTTCAAGAACTGTATCATACGGTATATAGATAGCACAGATATCACAAAAAGAAAACCTTTCAATTCTTAAAAAAATTAAAAATATCAATTTACACGTAGGACAGTTGCTTTTGGCATTGAATTACACTTGACATATGGTTTATTGCATGAATGTCTGCAATTTCCGTGTACGGTTAAATTTTCACATGCATTGTTTCTTTCCTCATGTTATATCTAAAAAGAATAAAATGTCACTCATTTTTCGCGGCTTTTCTTTCTTTCTAGCTGTTATCTTATAAGGCACTTTTGTCTATGGTGTTCATCCACTTCTCAAGTTGATTACTAAAATTTTGTTTATCACTCAGTGAATCGTCCAAGACCTTTTTCAGGCACTTAACCGGTTTTTATGAGACTGATAGGATCATCTCATCTCCAACCCTGAACTTCTCTCCTGTGACTTTCCCTTTTTTCAATACGAGGCTCCTAGACTTTGTTGGCTTGATCTTCATACGGGCCTAACTGATGATATACTCTATGATCTATCTCCTTCAAGGTCTATTTTGCCTCTATGATGATCTTCGTGCTTATTGTCATATCGTCCATGAACGCGTGGACATGGGGGCTGTCTCACGTCTGCCTTTATCCATTGACCTCTGCTCATTATTCTCCACCGACTTCACCATCAAATTCATGGCTGCAGTAAACAGAATTACTGATAATGCATGTGCAGACGTGACAATCCCAACTTCTAGGCGCTGTCACGAAGTCCTGGGTAGTGAACCGTAATGGAAGCCTGTCAAAATAACTCTTGACTGAGTAGTGTCTTACCCTGTCTGGTATATGGTAGCGTTGTAGGGTAAGTTGGACTAACTTATGAGGCATGGAACCATAAGCATTAGTTAGATTCTACCATATGGCTGCCAGTTCTCCTTTCATCACCTTAGCTTCCCGTATAATCTCTGTTAGAACACTTGTATGCACTACACACCCTGAGACTCCTGACACTCTTTCTTTCTGCACAGCTATGTCTATGCACTAGTACTTGTAAGTCAGCATATATGTTGTCATCCTCTTGGCCAAAATGGCCAATAAAACTTTCCCTTTCGATGTTCACCACGGAAATAGTACAGAACTGCTTAAGTGACTTTGAGTTTTCCTTCTTTGCAATGAAGCACCCCTCAGCTTGGTGCCAGCTGTCAGCTAACTGCTCCTTCCTCCACACAACTCTCAGATGTTTCCTTAAACGTTGGGTTGATGTAGGACAGTTCTTGTAAACTTTGTGTGGGATCCTGTTTAGTCCTGGTGATGAAGCTGCTCTAGCCTTCCTGGTGACATTTTTGACTCCTGGCAGTGTTGCTTTCGTTTCATCGAACAAATGGTCTGGCTTGTCAGGCTGCATCAGCTTCTCAAAGTCTCTTAGATCTTCGTCTCTCTTTGGATCACTGTGCATATCCTCCAAATATTGTTTGACTTCCTCTTTTCTTGCTGTTAGCTTTCCTGATCCTTTGCTGCCTAAATGTCTTGATGTAAATTGAAATGGGTTGGCTGTAAATCATGATCTTGCTCGCTCCTTCCTAACTTCTCCTGCTTCTTTCTGTCCTTCTCATGATCTTTAACTTCTCTCTAATGTTAGTCCTTAATTCAGCCAAAGCAGGTGGGTCCCCCTCCCCTGATATTCCACATCGTCTTGCCAGCTGTCGCAGTTCTCGCCTCAGTTTTGTCTAGGGATGTCAGAATTGTAATTTTCCTTAGTCGAACATTCGATTGCATTATTCGAACGATAGTCGACAATTCGGAACACTTTCTGAAAATAAAATTTCATTGCTATATAGCGTATTTGTAGCTCAAAAACCCTTTAAATTGATTCATCAAATTAAATTCATGTGAGGACGTATATATACACTATATTGTCTTCTGTTCTTATTCACTACTCCTCTTGATGGCTGCTTTTCCTCCTTTCCAAATCAGTCCAACCTTATACATTGTGCATTATCGTTGCCATGCCTTCGATCTTTTTGTCTATTCCTCCTGCCAGTGATGCGCTTCGGATTGTACATGTATCTACATCATTGTCAATCCTCTCGCATTCTTCTTTATTTCTGCTGGCTGGCCACTTGATCTTTGCTTTCCTCTCTGATTCAACCTGCTGCTTCCTGGGCTAACGTGTTTGTCCTTCTGGTGTTACCACTTCTTCTTGACTGCCCCCTCGTTGACTGGTGCTTGGACGCTGTGGTTAGATTGGTGGTGCATCTCCTCCTACGTCTCACAAGTTTGCCCTGTGCGTTGCGTCAGTCGCTGAACAGGAGTGCGTCCTATCTTCAGCCCCCTCTCATTCTTTAAGGTTTTTCCACAACTACACATGATATAAGGAAAGAAATATTCTCTTCTTCATACTATTTTTTATGTTTTTTTATGAAGATTGTTTCAAACTAAAAACTGCATATAGAACATTATTTAGCTAAAATTCGCCGGAATCTTCCGCTGATTTCAAAGTGAAACCCTGCATGTTGCGTGTGGGCCGGTACCGCGCGTAGTCGGGGCCGGGATTGTGAAAGTACACGAAGGGAGGAAAGTAATTATAAAAAGGGGAAACTTTATCTACCAAGCAGAAAAGGCAGAGTTTGAACAATATATCAATTGGACTTATTTAATCAGTACTTCAAAATATTAGAGGTAAAAAATAGGCTGTATCTAATGTTACTTGAAATTAAAACATCTCTCTCTTTCTTTTTCCCTCTCTTTGCAAAATTAAAGGGTTGTTCCAACCCCCCCCCCCCTCTCCTCTGGATCTGCTTATGACCATGGACCTTTGTGATCTAAAAAATTAAATATATAGAGCTTATGACCATGGACCTTTGTGATCTAAAAAATTAAATATATTGTGCTACTCACTGTTAGTGGTTACAAGTTTATCTTCAAACTCAAAGCGTGAAATTTGGCATCATTATTGATAATATAATAATTTAAAGATTGAATAATAAAAAATGTTTCATTTCGATCTATGTTCAATCAATATTATTATTACTGGAATACATCAATGCGGTCGTCTTTTCACATTTTGAATATCCCCGCTGCATTCGTTATCAGATTGACGATCGTAGATCGGCAATGTTCGGGAATTAAATAATTATCAATGTTTAAAACTGAAATATTAAAACCGCTCAAGTTCTTATATTTGGGTGTTTAACATGGAATATAGTATTTTTGTTGGATAAATAATCTATCTTTAAATTCGACATTAACAAAATATCGATTTACGGAAGTTAATTGCCGAGAATTATTATTCAAAATGGCGGAAAATGCTTCGGGGCTCTAATGAAGGAGCAGGTAAATAATTACCATTTTTACATATTCATAATTCCACAAGTTTAGCATAATAGTTCGTATAAAATTATTGTGTTTTGTTTTATTGTTTAGTTATCACAAGGAGAGAGTAAACTGTTGATTAATATAGAAGAAAGGCATCTACCAAAGAAAAATCCATAGCGTCATATTCTTCGTGCATACTGACCGATTTTTGACTAGGGGTCGGACAGAATTCGCACGGTAAGACTTTTGCATATGTATCAATTTATGGTAAACAAAATGTCAATAATAATGACAATTAGCAAGGATTTTCAGTTTTCGGTTTCTTTCCTAATGTCGGTCATGGACAATACAGGGTTTGTCATTTTTAAATCAATGGAATTTTTTCCCCCGAAAACTAAAACATGCAGTCAAAATGGCCTCCGAATCTGACCCAGATTTTTTTTTATTATTTCAACAGTACGGGTAACGTGCCGGCTGTATGCAATGAATATTAATGAGAATATTGTGGTATATAATAATACAACGAACATGACCTTTTTGAATTAAGGACTAGGTACTTAAGGCCCCTGAATAAAAAAAAATTGCAAGAGGGGTGAATCTGGAGGTAGAAAACCCTTTTTTCATGTTATTTATTTAAAACCCATAACTTTAATTTATTAAAATCACTTATCATCCGACGTAGGTCGCGTTATAAATCTTTTTTGATGTTCAAGTATACTTGAAGGTTGTCTAAGGAAATAATGTCCTTGCAATTCAGCTTTAAAAGATTAACATGAATCATGAATGAATGAAAACATTTAACAAAATGTAACTGAATGTCCTCCCTATAGGAAAAAAAAAACCCACATTATAACATATTGCATGACCATTTGATCAACCTGTTGTTAATGAGTCAAAAATGAAAAACTTGTCTTTTTCAAATTCTTATTATCCTGTTTATCAGTTATAGTGTATGTTGTCATAAGGAGGCCTTTACCTCAATACTTGCAGTTTGCCAAACTTTAAAACCTTTACTTTAACATATTAACTTCTGACATCCTATCATATGGCATAATAAAGCTTATGAATTGAGTAAATGTGAGTCATATTGTAACAGAAAATTAGAAAAAAAAATTAAGATTGTAATTTCAGGAATACAGTGGCAATAAAAAAAATTCCAAAAACTTTTATGGGATATAATAATGCATTTTTAGAAATGTTCATACTCTTAGAGATTTTTCAAGTTATATTTTCGTGGGGATTGTAAAATGATGAAAAACAACAATGTCAAGACCTTGGCTTTTGGCAATTTTAAATGCTGATTCCAAAACCTAATAATTAATATACTAATTAAGACAGTCCCAAATGTTGGGCTTTAAGAATTTTGAGCTGCAAAATACTTAACATTATGTTGTTCTACCACAGTATCAAGTTAGTCCCAAAGAACTATTTAACCTAAAATGTTAAAACTGTGAAAATTTAAACATGATAGAAAATAAGTTTTTAGTAATTTTACAATATATAGTTTAATTCCTATTAGAATGTTTCAAATTAAGATTCGTCCACCCTCTAATAAGAGAGATAACTCTTACTAGAATTAATGACATTTCTTTATAAAATT
>PRKT01000097.1:342885-357972 GCA_003671525.1 Saccostrea glomerata | reverse complement strand
CCCCCCCCCCCCCCCCCATGAAACGTTTACAAGCATTCACCATCCTTGACACTTTTTCAATATCTCTCCAAGGTTTGGGAAATCTAATAAATTCAACTCCTTGCATATATTTTTTGTGGGCATACTTTGAGTCACTATTGCAGATTCCATGACAACAGTGTTTTATGGGTACCCGTGTTTTATTGCTTCCTTTTTTTGCACAGGTTAGCCATAATATTACTAAATTTACACCACTAAGTAAGATTCAAGCCACTGTTTTGTTCATATAAACATAGAAACATGTGGGTCAGTTTGTCCCATCTATATAAGTTTGCAAGCTCTTCTGAAACATGTGATAAGGAATTCTAAAAATAGATGCAGCAGAAATTCTGAACTTGTGCTATAAACAGATAAGCCGCAGCTCTCTGCTGAGTCATTTAAAATATGTCATTTTCAATTAAACAATGGTACAGATTTCTTCTTTCTAGGTAATGAAGGGTATTAATGTGATAGGACCCTCGCAAACTAATAAAAAACCCTCAGGCGAGGTGAAAGGTGTGAGATAATTATAGGTCCATGAGAAAAAAAAAAGAATTATGTATTGTATGTGGAAAATATTGTGACCGAATTAGATTAATTGCATCAAAAGCATATGCAGAGACCTGCACTCGGTGATCTGTTTTGGTTTCCCCGATAATTTAAATTCTATGTCAGCGAGAGTTTTTATCAGCCAATGAGCGTGTTAGCAGCGGACTATAAACATTACTACGATGGCCGATAGCGGCCGTCACTTTACACAAATGTTTTGTGTGTAACGTATACAGCATTTTCACTGAAACTCACAGACACATTACACCTAAAAGTAAAAGTGTACAAAGTGTACAGTGCCATTGCAACATTCCATGTACACTCTACACCAACGTTATGTGTGTAAAGTGTCAGGAAAAGTTTCATGTACGCTCTACATATAAAGGTGGTATCAAATAACAATATGGAAAGAAATATTCTATTTTTTTTCCTCTTTCCCCCACATCGGTACCCCTTTCCTATTTTAATTGGTTCATAAATCGCCTAGTCTCAGTTTCAAGACACGCACGTGGATTCAATCTGTTTAAATACATGTATACCAATTAATTTAACTCTTCATAAAACACTATAATTTTGAACTATATGTATACATGCAGGAACTAAAATAATTAAAATTTCATACCTTTGTTTTATATTGTATTTTTTTAGTAGACTGCTTAATTCGTGGTAGGTATACCTTCGTTTAGAATATTCATTTAGAATATCATGTACTGAAAAAGATAATGAATCTCTATAGCTATGAACACACATATAATATCTTAAAATCAAAATACAGTAATAATGCTTTGTTTCAATTCATTAACTTTCCATGTGATCTTGTTGGCATTTTTCTTTGTCCCAGTTTGTTGTAAAACGCCCAAAGAGGCACCTTACGGGGGCAACTCAAAGAAACCACGTGGTTATATTTTATTGTTTTGTTATTTGATACCACCTTTAGGTGTAGAGTGTACATGAAACTTTTCCTGACACTTTACACACATAACGTTGGTGTAGAGTGTACATGGAATTTCGCAATGACGCTGTACACTTTGTACACTTTTTGTTTCAAGTGTAAGTTGTCATTGGGTTTCGTTGAAAATGCTGTACACGCTACACACATAACGTTAGTGTAAATTGACGGCCGCTATCGGCCATCGTACAATACTGATCACCTGTCTGTATACAACGCATATCCGATATCAGACAGGCAGGCCAGTTTATCAAAGTTTAGCCTGGTTCCCTGTCACTGCTTTGCTTCGTGTACTCCTGCCTTGAAAAGGATGAGCCGGGGGACCAGGCTAATCAAAGTTAACGTGATTTGCCGCTAGATGGCGATCGCAAATTCCCTTCCGCCACAGCTGAGCGGTACCAATAGAGCGGAGGCAAAGCCTCCGTCTAAAAATGCAAACTTTCTATTATTTCAATTTTTTTAAACAAATTTCTTTTGCAATTTAACTGAGCAATATTTGTCCTTTTTTGTCAGTAAAGTATGATATTAAATAATTAAGACTTTTTGAGAACATCTATTTATAGCGAGTCCAGACAGCAGCACAAATCCCTGCCCATAATGCGAGCTCTTATGATAACACCTTGGCAAAAGAAGATTGTGACTTGCACATTGCTCCACACAATTTTTCCGCAGTATACTTTGGACACACAGTGCTTAGCTTCTTTAACATGTTTAAGCTACATTCAAAATTCATTTCTATTTAATTTGAATTAGCTATCCTTACTCATGTTCACATGGAGCTAATGGGAAGTAATTTAACGAGCAGTGAATTCATTCGAATTAAACATTTGAATAAACTCTCAGTGTGAACATTGAGCATGGATGCACCAAATGTCAAATGCGGCTTGACAAGCACAATCTAAATTAAAACTAAATAAGTATCTGCCCTCACCCTTACAGTCACACTGTCAATATATAATTAGTTGAATATATTCTGTAACATTAAGTGCAGTTTGAATTATAGAGTATGATCACTATGATAGATAGTAGGACTGTTGAAATTACATCCTCAAATTTAAAAAAAATAAAATATAAAGCTGTGGGGATTTACAAGGTAAACAGAGAGCGTCTGAACTGTAAAACAGATAATATATCGGTGTGTCTGTGTATTTCTAATAACATCAATGTATGTCACTGTCATGTAATCAGTAGTGTAAATTTTAAGTAATAAAAATATTCTAACCTTCATTCCAATGGTCCAAGCCAATCATACATTAAAATGTCGCCGTCAGCTCTTTCATCACTCGATACAATTATCACTGGGGAATCCGAAGCAGAGTCAAGAGTGTTCATCCTTGTTAATGTGACAGTCAGAATTTCCTCGTAAACAATTCACACAAGATTCTTAGAATATATGAATCGGGATAATTCTGCTTAGAATAATGTTCCAGAGAAGTGACAAAGTACTTCGTAGCTCCAGATTAAATGAGTGTGCATGTCTACAAACGGATTCTTTGTGAGAAAATGTTCAACTTCACAAATAATTCTATTTTCAGTTTGTAAACCATGACAAACATGTGTCCGACGTCGACTCGAAGGGGCACACTAAAAACGGGATATACTAGCGACCTGATATTTACCTGACGTTTTAATTTTTAATTAAATGGTAATATTGAGTATTTTAAATTACTTATGTACAGACTTTATGACTTCGAGGCATATGCTATACAAAAATTCAATTGTTTGGAACACTTACAGACAAATTTGAATCAGGTCAAATACGTGTTAAGTACATTGCGTCTTTAGTACCTTCCTATTTCCCACAATGCCGCGCGTTGTTTACAAACAAGCGCGAAAAAATCCTCTAAACTAGGTACTATTTATTGTTCAATCTCCCATGCAGAGTTGTCGTTCGTTCCTCTCTCATACACCTCTGCAATGGGCTCACGTCAAGATTTTTGACATAACGTATAAAACGTGATATTTGTAGGATTATTTCAAATTAAATTAATAGTTCTGGATTTATTTAGTAAATATCTAACTTAAAACTCAGACATAAGCATAGAAAGTGAATTATTGTGAATTAAAACAAACGCACTATTTCTCGAGTTTATCACTGCGATATACGCGAGCCAACGACAGAGGTGAATGTATGAGCCGATGGAAGAGAGTGTTTATTGTTGTGTACATCATCACATTTTAAAATTATTTGAATAAAAAGAAAACAAAGAAACACCGAATCAAAACTATATCTTTTAGATGCATCAACTAAAAATGTGCACATGTATGCAGTAAAGGCTTGGCTGGCTATAGTAGACAACTTGTTCCTGAAAGGTTTCTCACATACATGTACTTGTTTTATATAAAAAACAATTAAATATAGCTGGAAGTTTATTTCTTTTTATATCAAATGACAAGATTTTATAAGTTCGAAATTATTTCAGTCAAACTTTTTCATAATATACCAATATTTTTAGCTATCAGAAAAAACGTGTATGAGCTATTAACCCCTAATTATAGGGGCCAGCCCCTTTTCATTAATCTAATATGAAAGCTCTCGTAATTACACACAACTTTTGTTATATATTTCTTACCAAATTATTCTCGGTTCAAAAGTTATTACACAAAAAGTAGCAAAAATTCAAGAAAAAAAATTACTAAAATTTGCCGTTTTATAGCTTCCAAACTTTAGGAAATCAGCTTATAATTTTATCGTTCTGCACATCTACAATGTATTGGCTACAAGTTCTCCAACTTTCGTGTTAATATCTTACGTCGTTCTTGAGATTTTTAGTGGAAACGAGACATCAAAATTATCAATTAAAGGGCAATAACTCACAATTAAAGGCATGCATCAAAAAATTGAAAACAGGTGTAAATAGGTTTAATTACAAGGTATCTAACCTGAAAGTTTCATAAAAATCAGTCCAAAGGTCCTTGAGAAATCGCCTGTCAAAAATCGAGCGGGAAAAAAAAATAAAATAATAATAAGAAACAGTAGAATAACAGTAGGGTCTTCCGAAGGAAGCGGAAGACCCTAATAAGAATAATCTTAATCTTCACAATCAGTAAAAGGTCTTCCGTTGGAAACGGAAGACCTTAAATATCAGCCTGGGTATTACAATTATGGACTCTGGTGTTGAATATTGTTTGTTATTCACCAGAAATATATCAATACTGACCGAGGCAAAAAAACCAAAAAGAGTCCCTTATTATTTTATAATAAAATCCGGATTTGAATGAATAAGACACTGAAGGCTGCATGACGACATCATTTTCATTTGCGAACGTCCGTCGTTAATTATTTTTTAAAAAGTCCAGATAACAATTTGTAACCTTTGTGTTTACCTTTCCGAGCTTTGCTATGTAAGACGTGGAAATGTTCAAAAAATATCCTGCGGTAAGTTTGTTTACAATTTTCTCTGCTCAGGTTTAACGCTAGCTGTGACCGTTGCAACCATAGAGAGTTTTGAGTGTTTCCGTTGAGGTGATTTAAGCATAAGTTATTCATGTAACATATAGCTTCGTGTGTACTAAAAAAGTTAAGAAATCTTAATATACACTGCAAAATGTTTACAAATGTTAATTTGTTTGAATTAAACTATTTGGAGTAAGAAAATAGTAAAAATAACTGTTAGACTTACAGGTACAACCTATCGAATATACAGATGAAGTTGTGAAGCCGGATTTAGATCTCATTCAAGAAAAAAAAAAAGACAAGTATTGAGTAGGGCATATTTATGTACCACGATTTGAGCTAAAAATTATATAAATTGTTCAGCTGTCGCAAGTGCTTCTCCAGACAAACACGGATCCTATTTTCTTTTTTCAATAATATAAAGAAAGAATCACTTTAAAAAATCCAATGATATTTCGAGACTATAGAAATTTTAGAAGTTGGATTGACACATGTATCAACAGTGTTTCAAAAATCAAATCGGGTTTGGAAATTTGATATTTTGGATATTTGAAGTGAACTTGTAAAAACTCAAACTGTAAAAAGTATTTTGATTATTTAAAATTGGAATGTTTGAATCAAACGTTCCAAATTTCTAAAATTCTAAAATGTTTAAACGTTGAAATTTAAAAGTTTGGAGTTAATTTTAAATCGTCAAAGACGAAAAAGATTTCTGAACTTTAGATTGTTAAGTGTAAAATTTCTAAACAAACTGTAGATATAAAATTCAAAAAACGTTTTTTGAAATTTGAATTTTTAATATTATATAAGGTTAAAATCAGAGAAAAGAGATAATAACAAAATCTTAAAACTTATGTATGCTTTAAGGTAAATTATTAAATTTCAATATACCAAATCAGTTCAAGTTTTTGAAATTTAAAAATTTTAACTACATTTGTAATTAATTAACATTTTAAAACTCTTAATCATTTTAGAAATTAAAATAGATAAGTGTTACACGGACCAAATTGTATACATACATTTAAAGAAAACGATGTAGAGCGTCACAAGACGTATTTTCGATGGATTTGCTATACATGTATGCTTTAAGATGAGAAAAAATGGTGACCAATAAATTTAACTTCCTCATTTTTCGAGTTCACTAAAAATGTGAAACGTTCAGACATCTGTTTTGCATTTCTTGGTTTTATTGATCTAGAAAATAATGCTATTTATTCCACAAGTGATCGTAGCATTTGGAATTATTACAATTAATGAGTATTTCTGTTTCGGTAAGTTTATTTTCATCACCAATAAGAAAAACCAATCTAAGCGTTCCTGTTTACCCTAGGAAAATTTTGGAAGGAATATAAACTGTTTCGCTTAAAATAACTTAAATTTTAGCATAACGTAAATCAATAAAATTTAACGCATCTTTTCTACTCACAGAATAAAATATTAAATTCGCCCGATCAGTTCTGTTTAACAAATTAAACTGTGTTCTTTCAATTCGTTCCACACTAAATTCGCCATCTGAGAGCAGCTAGGCATTATCCCTGTATGGAGGTGGCAGACCACCTCGTTTTCAAGCTACAATTCATCCAATGACCCTAACCCTGTTTTCTGAGGAAATCTCGAAAGAGAGATTTTTGATCTTATTTTTGTATTTCTAGTCCATATTCGATAAACAGTAGTAGTGACACTAAAGTGTCATATATCAATATCAATTCCCTGAAATGCACAAATGAAATATTATAGCAATAAAATTACCGATAATAAAATACTGTAAATCACTCTTTATTCACGAGAACTTTATTTTCGCGTAATTACGAGAGACAGTATGCTCGCGAAAATATCATTCTATATCAATATCATAATAGAATTCCTAAAGATTATCTAGAGGAAAGACCAAAATTCGCGAAAATTTTGTCTCGCTAATAAAGAGTAAATGACTATCTCGCGAAAATTAGGTGTCGCGAAAATTAAGTTATTTATAGTATTTCTTTTTTACATACAAACCTTAGATTTCTCTATTTTTGTCTAATTATTGACGCCCGCGTGGCGTAGTGGTTAGTGTCTGCTCTAGAATTGCAAAGTAAGGAGTCGATCCTTACATCCCATTTTCGAATCCCAATGTGGGACGTGGGGAACGGTCCTTCGGATGAGATTGCACTAACCAAGGTCTTGTGTTGCAGTAGGTGCACGTCCTGGCACGAAAAAGAACCCTTGTCGCTCAATGGCCGTACGTGCCGATTGTTGGACACAATTTTCTTTTCAGCTTTCTACCGGCAAGTGGTGGCGTCTCCATACGAGTTAAATTCTCGAGAAGGACGTTAAACAACATACAATCAATCAATCAATATAATTCTGACCGGTACTTAGTCCGAAACTATCCTCTGCCACCTTATACAACACAGTATTATGTTTTGAAAGAAGTTGTTTTTGAAGTTCAAAAGTTACATAAACAAAAAAGGTTTCCGTCATACTCAGCACAAGCGTATCAAATAAAGACAATAAAATAGTACAGTAGAGGGAAAGGACATTGACAGACACTGACGTTGAGTGCAAAGCTGTGATAATCCACATTGATTATATGATTGACTAGAACGAAATAAAAATGTCTACGAAAAGCGGAAGAACACCTCGCAAAGAGCATACAGATAGGCAACATCCAAAATCAATCCCGATGCAACGCACCTGTTTTCTGCGATATACATCAGGCAAACTAATCGGTGCGTTAAGTACTATAGCCCCTCCAACTCCGCTGCGAGTTGAGAAGTTAAAATGTTCAGCTGTAAAGGTCTTCAATGACAAAGTGACATTCAAATAAAGTCAGGGAAAATTATTGTTTTTGAAAAAATTGGATTAAAAAATAATTCAGATATAACCATACTTTGAATATGAAGTGGAGTTAGCCTATTGGCAGATTGGCATACATGTATTTAGTCAGCCCGCGGGCTGACTAGTTATGATACGAAGAACTTCAAATGCGCTTGCGCGTTTTGGAATTCTGGGAAGTAGTTCTGCAGTAAATCACTCTTGCCAATTTCATTTCAGTAAAATCAGTATAGATTAAACCAAAAAATCCCTATTTAACACCATGGTAATCTGTAAATTTAAATTCAACTCTATAAACAGGAAGGCAATATATGCTTATCTTTTTATAGAAGCTTCGTAAACAGAATATTCTACATGAAGCATTTCATGAAATAAACTGCCATATAAAGCTTCGTAGTTCATGATCATGAATTCTAAATTTTAAAAAAATCATTTATGAAATTAACACCCTCTTCCTTCTTTCTGTAAATGATAAGGTACCCGACACATTATCGGTTTCAACATGTTTGTCTTCTTTTTGTTCAAATGGGAACTGGGGTATATTATTGAAATTAATTTTGTTACATTTTGTGCACAGTAAAAAATTTAAAATGACCACATTTTAACCTAAGTTTCAAATGACAGTTCGCCAAAGTGTATATTAACTCTCTTATTGTCTTACAGATGCGGATAGAGCTATATTTGCAGACGGAAATTATAAAATGATCTACAGTATTAATAAACAATACCCCGGTCCGTCAGTCGTGGTATACGAGGGACAACAGGTAAAACAAGTTGTTCGAATTTATTTTTTTGTTTTTTAAAAATAACACTAACAAAGATATAACGTTATTTTACTTAGATATCTATTTTAAGGTATATTTAGAAATACGTGTATGTAAAGATTCCTAATTTAATCTTTGAAATGAATACATTACAATATCTGTAAATTGTCTCAGGTTGTTGTAAACATCAAGAATAATTTACTGATGGAGGGACTTACAATTCACTGGCACGGCATGGTTCAGTGGCACACGCCTTGGATGGACGGCGTTGGAACCGTTTCACACTGTCCAATCAACCCAGGGGAGACGTTCCAATATAGGTTAGTTAGGAAATCATCGCATACCAGTATTTTCTTTATAAAATTTCAATTACTGTTCTTGTGAAAATTTGAGGGGTTTCTTAGTCTTTCTTTTTCTTACAAGTATAAGCACATGCACCATTTGGTATTCGCTGTTTCTAAAGACTCTTATATATAAAAGGTTGTAATTCCTATCATGACGTCATCCTAAATTTATGGTTATGGTTTCTGATCCTTTAATTTACAAGTCGATGATTTGATTATGCTTGAAAATAAATAATTATGAAAATCTTAATGCTTTATTACTTTATTTTTCCTTAAGAAGGTGTCCGAAGATATCTTTCCTGCATTCCTAGATTAAAAAAAATCTTTAAGCTGCTGCAGCTAAAACTTTTTTACTAGATGGATTCTCAAGGAGAAGGGAAGCTTTTTGAATTAATTTTTGGTTATTTATTACTTTCCCTTGAAAAGGATTGTTAAGGAAAATTTTTTTTTTCAAGTAAAGAACACTTTGGGAAAAAAGAAAACAGAGGAAATAACAGGAAAAAAAAACCCTTTATATCAAAGAAACAATATAAAGTAGCTGATTCCTGTTAATATGTGAGAAATAACATTAATAATCAAATTGCACATTTTGCAAAAAACACTACATTTACCCTTTTAATGCTGAGATATATTTTGGAGAAAAAAAACAACTCTTGATCAACAGTTCAGTCATAAATTCTGTTGATTTGTTATCTAATTTTGTAATGCTATACATGCATGTTAATGTACTCAGCAGAATAAAGAAATCACTCCAAAAGAGAGAGTAGCCTGCAACTGCAATATTTCTGTGTTTTTAAAGGTATTCTTTATTTTTGATGAAGAATGCATGTAAAATATACTGTTAATTTTTTTTTGGCGTAATTACGCATCTGTTTGTTTGTTATTCTCTTATAAATTAGACTAAATAGTATCTCATGAAAAATATTATCTCGCAAAAATAAAGTGATTTACAGTACTGACTGTAGGTCTTTTTCTAATCCTATTATTTTATTAAATCCATCTCCTATTTCTAAGTCAAATTTTCATCTAGGTCATATTTTCCTGAAGGAGCTAGTGTCCTACTTTGAAACATTTTTAGAATCCACACAGTGGTTAAGTGTCAGAGTTAAATCAGCAGCTTTTATACAAGTTTTGAAATTTCATAAATGTCAGCAGACCCTTGTTTGACATTTTTTTTTCTTATTTTGGTTGAGTTTTTCCAAATGGGACCAAGGATGGTAAAATTTAATTCAAATTCTGAAAAAGTTAAATCTGGAAGATTTTTTTTATTAACAAATTTAATGAGAGTTACAGCCCTTTATCACAGTATATCGCTCATTCTGTTTAAGTTTTGTTTTATATCATGTATATATGAAGGGGTATATGTTAACTTTTTAACAACCTCCTAGTTTTCACTGCTTGATTATTATTAAAGATAAAAATGACTTTTTTTTTAAATTTAAATTTTTTGATTTTTTTTCAGCATTAACAATATGCAAAATGTTAAATTTAGGCTAGTGCAATATATCATATCAAAAAGCACATGTCATCAATACTATAATCAATACACTAATAGTAAAATAAGCTTTTACAATGTTAAAGTCAGAAGATAAATTTTCATGATTGAGTTATCTATTTAGCTTGTTGTTAAATACTATAATAAATTATATGCTTTGAAATTCATGCATAGTTAAGTTGTATCACCTTTTTTGATACATATTTGAGAAAAGGTGTTATAAAAAACAAAGATATAAAATCTTAAAAAAATTAAATTGATTCAAATACTGTACGTGTACATAAATAAAAAGCTGCAGAACTTTAGCTCTTCAAAAAAATATATATTGATGTATGCAGACGGGAGAGCTACAGTGCCACCCATAGAAAAACTGTATATTTATTGCGCTCAAAAAAGTGTGCTGTTTTCGATTTATTTCTCAGGGTTTTTAAAACTGTCATCTCAAAATATTACCAAAACCTGTGTTTCTAAAATTTCACTGTTTCCACAATAAAACATTCCCTATAATTGTTTTTAACAGCCCTCCTGGCCCTGAAATTGAAATCATTGAAAATTTTCTCCTATTTATACTGCCAATTTGGTCTTCACATAAATTCGGTCCAACGCACTTAGTACAAATGTAAAACTACGAAAGTAATTGAGGAGTAAGCACTTTTTTGAAATGTAACTTTTTTTGCAATTGAGGTAAGAATTTCGCAGAATTAATTCAAAACAGAGCGCACTTTTTTGTGCGCAATAAATATTCAGTTTTTTCAATGGGTGGCACTGTAGCTCTCCGGTCTGTCAACATATATTTTTAGGTCACCTGAGTAAACTCAAGTGACCTATTGCTATCCGTTTTCGTTCGTTGTTGTGCGTCGTCCGTCGTGTGTTAACATTTGAACATTTTCAGCATCTTCTCTGCAATCACTGAACCAATTTCAACCAATTTTAGCACAAAGCTTCTATGGGTGAAGGGGAACAAAAATTGTGAATTTCGTGGTCCCTGTCCCCCTGGGACCTGAGGGGTGGGACCAAAACCACTAAAATTAATGCAATCTTTAAAAATCTTCTTCTTTACTCCTGGACATCAAGCAGTCTAACTGTTTGCATGATTGTAATCAGCATTGAGTCTTCTACTAAAATTGTGAAATTAATGGCCCTAGGATCAGGGGTTCTAGTGCTAGGGCGGGGCTAAATAAGTATATAGTGAAAATGCATTATTTCTTTGAAAATCTTCTTCTCTACTCCTGGGTATTAAATAAACATACTAAGTACATAGTTATGATGAGCAAGAGTGCCTCTACCAAAATTGTGAATTTTATGGCCCCAGGGTCATGTGTACTGGTGTGAGGGCGGGGCTCTATTGATTATATAGTGAAAATACATGAATTCTTCGAAAATCTTCTTCTCTGCTCCCGGGTATGAAATATAATAACTAAGTGCATAGTTATGATGAGCAAGAGTGCCTCTACCAAAATTGTAAATTTTATGGCCCCATTGTCAGGGGTTCTGGTGTTAGGGTAGGGCTCTATTGATTATATAGTGAAAATACAAGAATTCTTGAAAATCTGTTCTCTGCTCCGGGGTATTAAATATAATAACTAAGTGCATAGTTATGATGAGCAAGAGTGCCTCTACCAAAATTGTGAATTTTATGGCCCCAGGGTCAGGGGATCTGGTGTTAGGGTTGGGCTCTTTTGATTATATAGTGAAAAGACATGAATTCTTTGAAAATCTTCTTCTCTGCCCTGGATATTAAATAAACTAACTAAGTTCATAGTAAAGATGAGCAAGGGTGCCTCTTCCAAAATTGTGAATTTTATGGCCCAAGGGTCAGGTGTTAGGTTGGGGCTCTATTGATTATATAGTGAAAATGCATTAAATCTTCATCTCTGTCTCTGGGTATGAAGCAGGTGAACTATCTATATAGTTATGATGAGCAAGGGCCCTAATCTTGCAGAATTGTGAATTTCAAGGCTTTCAGGATCAGGGGTACCATAGAGGGTGGGGGCTGTACTTGTATACTAAAAATGAATGAATTGTTTGAAATCTGCTCCTTGATATTAATCAAATATATTTGAAAAGCAAGGATGCCTTTTCAAAAATTGTGTAGTGTGTGGATCTAGGCCAAAGGGTCAGGGGTTCATGTGTGGTATGAAATTGTTTGAAATCTGCTCTTTGATGTTAATCAAATATTTTTGAAAAGCAAGGATGCCTTTTTAAAAAATTGTGCAGTGTGTTGATCTAGGCCTATGGGTCAGGGGTTCATGTGTGGTATGGGCACTACTGATTATTGCTGAATATTACTGATTACCGGTAGTTGAAATGCATTTCTTGTTCCCCTACCCTGCCTATGGGTATTAAGTAACAAAGCTAAGCAATTGCTATTTGTATTGTTATGATGGTCAATGGTGCCTCTTTCAAAATTGTGAATGCCTTAGCATCTTGCTTGAAACATGAATCAAATTCAATAACTGGAAAGTTGTTGCATAATGCTCAGGTGACCTATAAGGCCCATGGGCCTCTTGTTTCAGAGAGCTACAATTCTGCAGCTTATAAATACCGGTAGATGGATTCAAAATTTAGTGTACTGGTAATCAGTGGGTATTCAGTGGTTGGTATAATCATGAATTAGTGCTATAATCCATGATATATTTATGAATGATTTATGAACATTATTAATTAATTTGCACATAGTTGTTCACACCAAATGTGCTAAAATATGAAGCCCACATTTTTTAGTACACATACAGTATATTTTCAATAGTTTTAAAAGATACCTAATTATGCTTGATTTTTAGATATGTGTATGTCTATATTTCAAGCATAAGGTTGCTGTTTATAATACAATTAACTATCCTATGGGTGATTTCAACTACTGCCATTGAAAAAAAAAATGCTGTAAACCATATTGCGATGACTTTATTTCGTGATTTCACCAGAGGTACACTCATTCGCGACCATTAATTTTCACGATCAAACCTTTTTGGAATCTGTTGTTAATGCAACAGAGACTTTCAGGACCGGTTCGCAGTGAGAAATATTCGCGATGATGAGGCTCTCGAGAATCTCACGAAAATAAAAGTTGGTTTACAGTAAAGCATAAGTTAATACCGTACTCAGCCTTTGAGGTCTTCTCCTTGATATGATAAAAATATTAAATATAATATCAACTCTGATTTGCCTCTTGCAGAAATAATTGGAAGGCTGCGCAAAGCCTTTGAGGTTATCACATGTATGTAAGAGGCATTTCTTGAAATTGTGAGTCGCATGTGTCTGAGGCAAAGCTGTCTGTGTCTGAAAAATGTTTTTCTAAGGCAATCTTATTATTCCCCCATAATTGAAAATTTCGAGGAATGAACTTTTTGGTTTCCAGCTGGTATGTGAGGGATTGAAATACTGAGATAAAGATATGAACAGTCACCATTATAGGGTTACAGGAATGTTTAGTTTTATTTGGTGTATTCCAGAATTCGGCTTATTGGTGTTCAAGTTATCAAAGTTTGACAGTTAGTCTACGTAAAATTATAAAGTTTATGCAAATAAATTCAAAAAGTCAATTGTATATATATAAATGTACTCAAATTTATAAATTACATTTTTTTACCATAAAAATTGCACATATACTTTGCAAGAGAAGGTACATAGTAAGTAACATACTAGACAATATGCATTATAAAAACATTGAAAAGTTATTAAGCTTATGTACTTTTAGATACTATATATGATGGGGAATCTTCATTTATAAATTCAGATTCACTAATCAATATTCAAATTATGAAACAATTTTTCGCGCATAGTTTTGATACAGAACTCATATATAATCTTACACAACAATTTTTTCTCTCACGTTTTCACATTTGCAAATCGCAAAACGGTATGCATAATTTAGCATTATCATCCATTTTAATGATTCGCACAAAACGTATCTTGACGTTTAAAGACGCAGCGATGAATAATTGGTCATTATATATGGTCATTGCTTATTCATTATAGTCATGCGACAACAATTCGTTCCTTGTTACGAAGTGATTTTAAAAAAAAAGAAAGAAAAGAATTTCTCGGAATTTTGCTGCGGGCTTTTTATGCTAACGGAAACGTCTCGATCTTTTCTGTTTAATCTGTTTGAATAATTTTATTATTGGTTGCGTTCCATATAAATCACCGAGACAGAATTGATGCCCCCTGACACACCTGTTCGTTTACCTTTTTCTCATATCGTGTATATTAGTTTGCAGCACAAAAAAATCGTAACCTTATCATAGACCTTGCGGTTTGGCCATTCATTATCAAACAGAAATAAGCAATTTGGACAGCAAGTTTATAATGAAGAAATAGTAACTAGTTGATGGAGATTTTATATTTAGATGTGGTTGTCAGCTCTGTCTATGGCCAATGACTTTGTTGACTTGGTCCAGTTGGAGCCATGCTGTGCAATGCGCCATGCCACCATATGTATGTGCATGCCCTCTTTTTATGATGGGAAGACCAGACACAAAGGTTTATTCTGGACATAATTGACAATATTCAGTGTGTTGTTTGCGTATGAGAAAGAAAACGTAATTTGCTCAATTTCTAATACATATGTAACAGATATTTCGGTATTTAATTGACTTGCTCTCAATTTGTGCATCAGACAGACTGAGTTGCAGGACTGATGTGTAAATATATAAATATACATGTAATGTCATATAATTGACAAGAACATTGCTCCTTTGCACAAATATATATTACCGTAAGTTATTTTTAAAAACACTCCCCCCCTCCCCCCC
>PRKT01000097.1:283198-342140 GCA_003671525.1 Saccostrea glomerata | reverse complement strand
GAACACGTTGTTGAATTTTGCTTAGCTTAATATATTTTTCAAACTCTTGAGTTACCTAAAGACATCTTGAATATTTTGCCTTATTACTGCAGGTATAAAAATGAATAGTGAAGCCAACTCAGAGACAGCAACTGTAGCAAATAATGGACAGACAGACACCAAGCCAGTCAATACCTTGGTAAATAAACAATTATTTGTGTATATTATTGTAATAGATATATGAAATTTTTGACATGTCTGAATGAAAAAAAAATTGTACAAGTTCCTAATTGCCTTAATATCTTACATTGAAAAGAAAATTTTTGGCAAATTAAAATTAATTGCATGTTGAGGCAATTTGCAATTTATATATATAAATGTCGTGAAAATGCATGTAATGTTGATATTTTCAGACAAGTGTTGGTGCATCATTGCAGCAGCAACTTCAATCAGCATTGCTGGCCCAACAGTTTCCACTTGCAACAGCTGGAGCACACTCTGGATTACTGATTCAAAACCCTTATGGACAACCGACAGTGGTATGCTTTCTCTACTGATCCACATCAGCATATTAAGTGATGGCCATAAGTGTTTTAAAAAATCCTCTGAGTCTTTTGATTTTTAAATAATTAATTGATAATATACTTGCATGCAAAAGATTTAAAAAACGACAAAGACCTTGGTTGTAATTTTGTATGAAAATTTGGGTATTTTCAAGTTTTGCATGGTAGTTGATATTGAACTGTTTATTAATGCTTTTTCTTTGAAGTTCAACCACCAGTAAAAATATTCTTTGTTTACTATTGAAAGTCAAATTGCATATGGCAACAAATAACTTAAATTTATTTGTGAATATAGTTTCAGCTATTAAATTTATCTGTGAATATAGTTTCAGCTATTAATTTTTGTTTGTGTAAAAATGAATTATATTAAGCAAGAATGCTTGTTAAGAATATGTTTGAATCATGTTTTAAGTTTGTAAAAGAAAGATAACTCTTGAATAAATACCATATTCATTATTTGTTCATAAACTAAGTTTTCTCAGTTTAACCATTTTTTTTTATCAACAAACATTTTTTGAGAAAAATTGTATGTAAGATATAAATTCAGATCAATCTTGCATGGATATTAGTTTATGTGGAATTTAGTAAACCTTCCTGCCACACATGTTTAAGCTTATTAAGGGTGATGCTTATTCTGTGTTTTGGTTGACAGAAAATGATTACTAATGTGATAAAGAACAACAATATCTTGACTTAAAATTGTTTTATATGGAGAGATTTAAATGTTTTCAATCAATATACAAATATTGAATATATAACTTAACAAAAAAATTAAAATGAGCAAGAGAAATGGTAGATTTGTGGTAATGTAGAGAATAGGTGTTAAAGGAAAAGAAATAACTTTCAGCTAGATTTGATTTGCTGTGGGCCATATCTTAAATGATTGTTAATATCATTATTTTTTTTTTCATGTTTATTCTTAATATAGTAACTGTAAGCTGGAGGAATGGTTTCATTCGATTTTGCTTGTAGATTCCAGTGTCTGCAGCTCTCCCCACTGCTGGTATACAGATTGCAGATCTCCAGCAACTGCAGCAACTTACACAGCAACTAACACAGCAACAACAGCAACTTCAGTTGCAACAGGTAGTGGAACTCGATTTATGAAGTCAATGAAATTCTATTTTATATACCCTTTTATATAAGCTGTGTTAATATTATCACTGCAAAGAAATAAAATTAATGAGGAATTTAAGATCTCCACTTTAAATCATGTTTATTGGATAACTGTTATAAAAAATTGTAAATTTCAAGTAAGACTTTTCTGCAAGATTCACATTATTTTGACCATGTTGCGTAACATACAATTTTCAGCAGATTCAACAACAGGTCACCAATTCCCCAGCAGTTAGTTCTGCTGCTAGCACTACCTCCGTGGTCACTCAACAGGCCCCCATCAGTAGTGCCACCCCTCAGTCCACACAGATCCAGGCCTCACCCCTAGCCACAACCACTCTACAGGGGCTGGCAGGGGCCCTCCAGGGCACACAACAGATTGTATTCCTGAACCCTGCACAGCTTACAACAGGGCTCCAGCCACTCCTAATTCAAAACCAGGTGAGGGGCAATTTAATAAAGTACTACATGCATGGTAAAAGAATGATGGAGAAGATTGCTGAAAAAATAGGATAAACGTTTGGTATTGGCATTATCAGAAACTGAAGACAACTGTAAACATTACTTTATATATATTTTATGGGCGGTTTTTTTACTTTCCTAGCAAAAAATGGATATTGTCGTTATACTAATACAGACTTTTTTTTTTGAGTTCTGTGCTCAAAGTACCTCAAGTCTATATGATATGATGAGTGGGAACTTTGGTGGTCTACAAGTATTTTTTACCTCCCTTGTATTTGAATGGAAACTCTGGGTGCTCTGTAGTATTACATTAAGTGATTTAATGTACAATAGTTGAAAATTTAGTGGAGGACATAAATTTGTGAGCAACAACAACAACAATAAGGCTCAGAGTTAACAAAAACCTAGAAATTTCAACACTATTAAAGACATCTCAGTGTGGCAATATCAACAAAACATTGATGTCTAATACACTGTAAGTTCTGAAAATTTATTAATATTATGTTGGTAGGGAATTCCAGTTCTTACTGCTGCTACATTGGCTTCACTGACACAGCAAGTCCAGCAACAGCAGCAGCAGCAACAACAACAACAACAACAACAAGCCCAGCAACAACCAACAGCAGCTGTTCTGCAACAACTTCAGCAACTACAGAGTGCAACCACACAACCACTTCAGGTAAGAGCAAAGAGAGGTAACTCTGATCTTGAAACAACACTTATGTACACATATCCATAGCAAGGAGTAGGTAAAAGAGGATCTATGACATGTACAAAGGTGTAAATCACAAGATTGCTCAGCTCATGTGCATTGTGAAGTGTGAAAACTAGAAAACAGTTATATACACGAAAGGGGGCTAACTAAACAGATGAGTCACAATACCTCTCAATCAGTTTTTGTCTCATTTTATGACAGAAGGGATATTGTATATGTGTAGTGTGTAAATTTTCACATTTTCCACTTCTTTGCAAGAACCACTGGGTCTATTATAACTTACTTGGTGCAAAGCATCCTTGGGTAAACTAAAGTTGTGTTTAGATCATTAAAGTGAAGAACCCCCGTACAAGGTGAGATAATCAAGAAAAGACAAAAATAAGATGGAGTCAGTAAAAAAGTTCTCATTGAGAACCACTGGACCAGAAAAACTTCAAATTTGTTTGGAAGCTTCCTTAGATGTGTAAATTCTTAACTGCTAAAATCATGATCCCCTGATTAGGATGGGGTCACAATAGGGAATCAAAGTTTTACTTTAAAATACATAGGAAAAATAAAAATCTTCACAAGAACATGACTGATCTACTGACCCTACTAAAACCATTTTTGTAGATTCCAGTGTGCATATTAATTAATCCTTGATAATGTTTTGTTTCTAGATACAGGTCCCTGCTGCCCAATCTACTCCAGTTCAACAGAGTGGAACCCCTGTCAAAGTACAGAACACAATGACCAAGATATCCAATTCTTCTCAGATAGTTCTACCAGCTGTGTCTACTACAAATACTACCATAAAAACTCAGTCTGAGGAAATGAATTCCTCTGTGGATGAGATACCACCAGTAAGTATTCATAAGCTTTAGAAAATAACTTTTTTCTGTGATAACCTGAAAAGCTTACATATTAGATATAAAAGACAATGCAAAATATGACACTAAATTTTAGTTGACTAGATTATCATTGTGAATTGATCATGTTGATTCAATTACTTGTATATTGAATGTCAACTTTTTTTTTCTTTTGAAGGAAGAAAATATTGACTTGGAAGAACTTGAGCAGTTTGCTAAAACCTTTAAGAGGAGAAGAATAGAACTAGGTATATTCTTGATGAATAAAAATATCGTATAATTGTAAAAATTTCTAAAATTAAAAATATTTTGGTAAAAATTTTTTCATACTTTTCAGGTTTCACACAAGGTGATGTGGGCTTAGCTATGGGAAAACTATATGGAAATGATTTCAGCCAGACAACAATCTCAAGATTTGAAGCTTTGAATCTGAGCTTTAAAAATATGTGCAAGTTAAAACCCCTGTTACAAAAGTGGTTAAAGGATGCGGACACAATGTGTGCTAATCTGAACACACCAGTGGGAGGGAGCCCAGGCGGCAATGGTAATAGTCTATCCCCAGAATCTGTGTCCAGGAGAAGGAAAAAAAGAACCAGTATAGAAACTAACATCAGAGTAGCTCTGGAAAAAAGCTTTCAACAGAATCCCAAACCATCCTCGGAGGAAATCACTTCTGTTGCAGACACACTCAATATGGAAAAAGAGGTTGTACGAGTGTGGTTTTGTAATAGAAGACAAAAACAGAAGAGGATTAATCCTCCATCAAACTACAATCCTCAGTTGTCTTCCCCTCTTTCTCCACCAATCACACCTGTTCAAGTGATGGCCACGCCCACAAATCAATTAACCACACCCACCTCTCAAGCCACCATGACGCTTCCAACAATCATCAGTACTTCGACAGGTGCCACTCTTGTGGCTGCATCCACGCCCTCTTCAGTGCCAGGAACCAATCAGAACTTTATCATGGCCAAACTCACACCTGCTTCTACCTCGGGATCTAATCAGGTCATTTTGACACAAGCATTACCAACTACAGTATCTACCGCCCAGGGAATTTCTTTACAACCTACACAACAAATTATTCCCCCTCAGAAAATAGAATTCACCACTTCATAAGGATTCTTATTTTAAAGATGTATTTGATAGAATATTTGTAAAACATTCCAAAAAAAATTGAAGAAGGGAAAACCAAATAGAACTGAAATATATTTTTTATGAAAAAGACTTTTTAGTTTATTTTTACTTGATGCATTTGATGTAAATAATTATAAAAAATGCCAAAGAACCTGAAATGTGGGCATGTACTTTATGTAAATACATTTATATGTTTTGAATAAGATTTTGTCTTCCAGTTTTTGATTTCATCCACTTAAAGGGGTGTGTAATCTGCTGGACATTATTCAATTCTTTAGTAGGCAGTGAAATGCATTTTGTATCAAAACTTCGCTAGAACTGTCTTCAAGTTGACTGTTACAAATATTTACCATTGATCTCACTATATCATAAAACTACAGAAGTAATTTGTCACTTAGCTCTCATCTTTCTTATGGCTGTCCTTGTTTTGAATGGCATATTATATATTTGGTCTAGTTGTTGATCTGATTTAAAATCAAATTGGTACAAATGCAGAACATATAGATTCTATTTATTTTTAAGCCTTTATTTTTGTTATTTTGTGTTCTTCCATTATTCTACAAAAGAAATGAAATTTGTAAACAAATTTGATTGATAAAAATATTTTTTATTTGAGTTAAAAGATGGCATTTCTTTGAACTGATTTCCTATTTTTGTTATGTAAAATGGAAATAATTACTATAGATTAAATAAACTAGTATACATTCGAGAGAGTAGGGTTATCAAATTTCCACTATACATATACAATCTGCTCAGAGATATTGGGCCAACCCATATTTTACTATCCAGCTTGTAAATATCAGGGAAAACAAATAAATGTTGAATTTTACACTTCTTTCCATCACTATTAGTTACACTTCAAACTATTGTGTTGAACTCAATATTGTGTTGATAACGCTTGCTCTAGTTAGCATGATGATGGATTCCATGAAGTGAATGTGAAAGGAGAGTAAAGGGCATAAAAGAACCCAACCTACGTATTCTAGTACTTAACAGACAACATTGTTATTGTCCTTGCAATCAGGACAAGTTGATATTGGCTTTTGACCTCAACATCTATATCCTTGACCCAAACTAGACTTTAATGTCACCATAGGGCGTATTAGACTTCACTACAACAAATGGAACGATAACTCTGGGTAGAGATTGGTAAATTATATTTGTCTAGGTATGTCAATACATTCACTGGAAGAAAAAGTAGCTGAATTGAACAATTTTTAAAAATATAATGCTTTTCTGACAAGATACTATTTTTTTTAATCTGGTAGTATATTTTTAAAAAGTGCTAATTTCAGCGATTTGAAAAAAAATGAATTAGAATATTCAGACATAACTGAACTATTATTGCAACTAAATGCAAATCTCCATAAAAAATGACAACATGCAGATCCTTATTTATAAAGAAGTCTTATTTAGGGGTGAATGCACAAAATACGAGTTTAATCTATTTTATAGGATATGTTAGTAATTTTTATGTGCTTCCTATATAACAATGTATTTAAATCTTTCTGATTTTCACACATGGCAAAGTGGTCATATAAAGATACATAATGATGTAAAACCAAAGTTTTGATCGTTTAATGAGAGAGAGAGAGAGTCGCCCGCGTGGCTTAGTGATCAGAGCATCTGCTCTAGAGTTGCGAAGTAAGTAGTTGATCCTTACGTTGTGGGATCAAATCCCTTTGTGGAACGTGGAGACCGGTCCTTCGGATGAGACTGTATAAACCGAGGTCCCAAGTCGCAGTAGGTGCTGGCACTAAATGACCCTAAGTGCCGAGTATAGGACAATATAAATATATTTATAACTAGAAACTATCTGGTTGCGAGCAACGAGAGGTCTTCCGTCCGATTCTAAAAAAAAATACCCACGTGAAATCGAAATTAAAATTTTGACCACAAGAGTTGAACCCGGTACGCCCTAGCATGACATTACAACGCGCTCATCATTACGCTATATGGACCACTATTCTACTCTTCTTGTATATTCTTCTACAATAGTACATCTCTCTTAGAATTTTGAGAGCCATTGAGAGGCGGGCCAATTTCGAAATTCTGCGCCAAACGTCACGAGTAAATCTTCGCGCATTTCTTTGGAATGTTCTAATAAATAGGTGTTAGAGCTTCAATGGAATTAAAAAAAGGTTATTCTTATAGCCTAAAATTCGAGGTTTAGAAAATATACTTTACACATTGTACACATTCCATATCGTAGATAAGTAAGTAACACTGAAGCAGTGAAACAGCTGTGAATTTTTAACGTTTTTAATTTTCCTATTTATCCCACAGGTACTTGTGGACAGGACACCCCCCCCCCAATATTCAACCCTGAGGCTTATTGACATTTTTTTCACGATTTATATTTAGTACACTTATTCAATATGTTTGCAATAGGAACAAATCGTCAAAACCCCAAAATAATCGCTCCACAAAAAAATACCCCACTATATATTATAAGAGAGAAAGGTAAGCAACTTCGGTTTGTTTACGTTGTACCCCCACTGGTCAATATAAATTGTGAAAAGAATGTCAAATAAGCCCTGGGGTTGAATATCGGCTGGGGAGATTTATCCCAAAAAAAGAACTATCCCTATTAGTTACACGTTCATGAAAAGGTTGTATTGTTTCGCCAAGAACATGTCTCGCCTTACGACGGTCAAGGAATCAATCGTTATTTATGTTCAATAACTTGCCTTAGATCTTTGAGAAAAAATATTTATATATTTACATCCACTGAATATTTTCTTTATTTCTTAAGAAAACCCATTGCGTTAATCACTGCATGAACTACATTAGGCATGTCGCCTGTACTGATTTCTTGATCAGTGGCTGTTCCATCAATGAAACGTATAAAGACGTTCGCATCATTAATACAATAATTTAACTTTTTAATCTTTCTTTAAATGATTATTTAAACGGATATAAATATAAACAATAAAATGTCTTACGCGGATTATGTATTTTTTTTTTTGCAACAGCTGCTTCTGTTTATTCCAGTAATAACAAACAAAGAAAACATTTCATTGTTTAAATAAACTCCATTAAACGATTTTAAAAAAAAATGTTTTCCTTCTGTTTGATATGACACAAGTGGGAAAAACAGTGGTCATGTTTATTCTTAATCTATATATTGTTTCTTGCAAAACTACTACTTATAACTATAATTTCAGATCTACTAGTATGTTCTGTGACGCAAATCAGGGTTGTAGAGACCGTATTTCATGTGTACATGAAGTCCACAGACAAAATGTCATTTTAAATTCAGAAATGTCCCATAACTTGGCATCAGAAGCGAATTTCCAAAACATCTCTCGGATAAAATAACTTCAGATAATAACACATTGTTCCTGTAATTTCCATGAAAATCCAGCCAGTAGTCTTTGAGAAATCGCGTGCACAAAATTTGATGTACGGAAAAATAACTAGATACGATCTCGTTGCGAGCAACGAGAGGTCTTCCGTCCGTTTTAGGAAAAGAAACCCACGTAAAATCGAGCTGAAAAAGAATCAAAGTTTTGGTCACAAGGAGGATTGAACCCATGTCGCCAACGTGAATGCGCATTTTTTTTTTTTTTTACTTTTTTATCCTCAACGCGCTAACCATTAAGCTATTGGGAGTACTGCTCTAAACATACTTGTGTATGCTTTTGCAACAGTTCACCTGTCTAAGAATTATAAAAAGCATTCATAATTTCGCGCCAAACGCCACGAGTAAATATTCGCGCCTTTTCTTTGGACTGATCTATTAAATAGGTATGATAGCTTCAATTAAATTTTAAAAATAAAACATTCTTAGCGCCTTTATTTTATTTCGACGTTAAGAAAGTATATGTAACACATTATACACATTACATATTGTATCTAGCCCAGTTACACTAAAGCAGTGAAACGGAAATTAAGTTTTAAGATTGACACTCAATTGCAACTTACTACTGTAACGTGTCGGACCTGAGCGGTCAGTAGGTCCGTGCTCGGATTACCGAGTTTTACTGGGGATATGATTGAATGCAATATTTACAGATAATAATATGACACCTGCCTGGTGTCTTTAAATCAAATGACCTAAGTGCTTTGTACAATTATATATCTTCAGTTAATACCGGCACCTGCCTGGTGCCATATGACAATTGCCTCACTATACAACTGACTATATAAGTCAACAGCCACCTGCCTGGTGCCTCTTGATTTAGCCTTTAACACCTGCCTGGTGTCTTACTGCTTACCAAGTTGCCTATATAACTCTAGCCAAGTAGCTACAATATACTTACACAGTATTTAACTTTGTGAGAGCTTCTCTGTTCTAATGACAAACCTATAGCTAACGTCACACAGCTATACTTTAACTAGTCACTGGCTACGGCAACTTTGCACAATTCGATTTGATCGATACACTAATTGGTTTCTGTACCAAAGTGAAGACACAAGCCAATTGGCTGTACTGCCCCCTTGTACCTCAACTTAATCAATGATCATAAGTAATCAGATATCATATTGATAAAATACTACAGACTGCCTTTCTTTTGGCAACACTATTATTATTTTCTAACAGAACATCATTTATCAATATTACTTGTATAATTCTTTTGTCAATTGACCAATTAATTACAATATTTACATTGATTATCTATTATAATATAAACAAGTAACGGGAGGTAACTCCTCCAACCATTTCACTACTACGTGAAAGTCGAAGTAGTTTTTCACATTTCATGTATCCTTATGTCAGAATCGTTTAATCAAACGCTCAGCTGCCTCCATAAACCCCTACTCGCGAAATGGCGGAGTTGACAGAGAGAGCCGCCATATTGGTCCCGCTTCAGATTTTCAAATGTTAATATCTAGAGTTCAGACAAATCAATATCCAAACAACTTATATAGTAAGCATCAATCAAAGAGTCTATATTATCATTCCAAAAATTAATAAAAAATATTGAAAAACAAAAAAGTTAGAAAATACATTTTTTTTAATTCGTTTTTCCTAACGACAGGAAGTACCGACAACGAACGAAAGGTCGCGTCCTGGATAGTATATATCACGATCTATAATCCCTGAAAGTTTCACATTTATATCTTCTACCGTTCTTGAGATTAACCGTAGACAAAATGTCATTTTAAATTCAGAAAATGTCCCGTAACTTGGCACCAGAAGCGAATTTTAAAAAAATCTCTCGGAAAAAATAACTTTAGATAATAACACATAATTTCTGTAAATTTCATGAAAATCCACCCAGTAGTTTTCGAGAAATCGCGTGCACAAAATTTGGTGTACGGAAAAATAATAATAATAATAATAAGAAACAATAGAATCACCATAAGGTCTTCCGTGAAGACGGAAGACCTTAATAATAAGAAACAGTAGAATCACTATAAGGTCTTCCGTGAAGACGAAAGACCTTAATAATATAATTATAATATTTGAAACAGAAGTCTCATCACTCGGTAGAGAGATCTACAACAGATTGTCGAGAAGATTTGTGGGAAACATTATTTTAATGGGACTCGTCAAAACGTGACATGGAAATAATTTACTAAGTTTGATTTGAAATCTTCAAAGGAGAATTTAACAGTGTGCCAATAACAGAAGTCGAATTCAAAATCACGAACACATTTTGTAGAAGGGGAGAGTTTATCCCAGCAGGCAAGCAACGTTTATTCAGCCCTGTATGAATTTTAAAGGCGGATTCCGCTTGGAATTTGGATGGAATTGAGCAGGAATTGGCAAATTCCGGGCGTACTTGAGGCGGAGACGGAATTTTCGAAGAGTTATGCCACAGTAGAAGAGGCGTCTTACAGGCGTCATTTCTAATTTCCGGGCGTCAATTTGCAAGTTCAGATTTTCCGGGCGTAAATTGGCAGAAAAGTAGAAACAAAAATTACGCCTGGAACTTTCAGGAAACTAAAGCCTTTGATTGGTCAATTTAATAATCAATTTAAGGTCATTTCAGATAGGAGGTTAAGTTTGAATTTGATCATGAAGGAGGGAGTTTAGTGTGAGTGAAATAGGAAATGCAGAAATATCAATGTTAAGGCTTTTACACTTCTTCTGGATGACACAGTATCTACTGGTAGGTGTAATAATTAATATCTGGTACGTATTTGAGTAAATTTGATCATGATCATGTACAAATTGATATAGTTATAACTTAATATTTGACCCTAAAATTACTTTAGATATATATATTTTGAGTTTCCATGCACAGATTCTGAGAAAGAACAGTCTGATAGAGACATACTTCAACTGTAAAGTACTGAGTAAATGAAGAACTGTATTGAGTAACTTGTTTCAATGTCATGATTATTGAAGTGATAAAATGTACCGATATTGTAAAAAGTTTGTTTAATTCGTACACTCTCGATCACCAGGTGGTGTTTCAGTGTTCCTTACACAGAAAATTGAAATAAGTTTCATAAACTGTTTATGACCTGTCATTATGGTTTATTACAGTTCAAAAAGCTAAATTTTAGCTTTAATATTGTAAATCATACCTAAATGTTTTTCTTTGTTAACATGGTTAATATATAGGTTTTTAGGTCACATAGTTTTATATACTAATAAGGAAATTCCAGGCGTAATTCTGATCCAGGCGTCATTTAAGTTTCCATGCGTAATTTTTTTTCCGGGCATCATTTTTTTTCCAGGCGTAGCTCATTTGCATTTTTCGCCTCAAATTCCTAACCATTTCCTCTTGGTTTCCGCTTGGGTTACGCCCAGTACCTGTGTATCACCATATATGTAGAGAGACAAACTGACGCCCGGAATTCCTTTTCCAATTACGCCTCTATTTCCCCTATATTCCAGGCGGAACATTTCGTACAGGGCGTTGAAAGTACTGAGTAAGTGATATTTCAGCAACCTTAATTCAACGTTGTTTACTCAACCCTTTTGCAACGTTGAAGATGGCACATATTTCAACATTGAATGCTCTTCAATATTTCAACGTTCAAACAACGTGTTTTCAACGTTGAATGGTTGGTGTTTTAAACCAGTGTTGAAAAAAAACATTGCATGAAGCTGCAACATATTTTCAACGTTGAATGTTTGTCGAAACAACGTTGAAGTTTAATCATATTTTCAACGTTGAATGTTCACCGATATTTCAACATTGAAACAACGTTGAAGATACAACATACGTATTGTATGCTACAGCATATTTACAAAAGAAGTCAACAAAATGTGATCGCAAGTGATGGCAACATTTCAGAGGACAAGTCATGGTATGTATTTTCCAAATCTATTCTGAAAGGTTTTGTAGCTATCATGACAACATAAACTGGAGTATGGTCAAACAACTTTATATATACTGAGTAATATTTTCAACTAAAACGTAGTTTATTTAATATACAGTGGACCTACAGATATCCGGATGCTTCAGTATCTGGACCCTTTAACATTGGGACAGAATTTTGAATTGTTATATTGTTTTGTTTAACTGGTGATTCAGGTATCCGATCGCTTTACATATCCGGACAATTGACTAGGAACCAAAGCATCCGGATAAATGAGGCTCCACTGTAGTTAAAACATGCTTAAAACTAAAGCAACAAACATAAAACTTCAATATTAGTTTTTACTCAAGATGGCATGTCTATCATTGACTGTTTCTTTAATATTCTTGAGTTGACTTCAGAATTATACATATAACCAGAACTTTACACAAGACGTTGTTTGGATTCCGAAGCACTCAAACTTCCATGGTTTACAAGATTTTGGGCAAGCATTGCCTTTTTCTGTGACAGTGCATCTACAGCAGCCGATCGTCGACATTTACGACATATGCAGGTTGTGATGAAGACCAAGTTTATTAAAACTGACAATGTCAGAACTGCAATCAAGGCCACATGGACTCTATGATGTTTATCATAAAAATTATGAAATTCTCTAAATACGTTCCCGCTTTCTTTAGAGGCTGTTGTTTCTTCTTTTCTTTCTGTAAAATGAAAATGATTTACGATGTTTCAGTTAAATTGGTTTTATATAATAATTGAAATTCTTATCTTTTTATGTACAGTTTTATATTAGGGATCTTTTTGGTATTCATGTTAATTTAAAGTTTCAGAATTCAGAGAATTAAAACTACATGTAACTATAACTGTGTGAATAAAATTTTTTGCAAATTCCTAACAAGTGAAATATGGATATCCCATGCTTCAATATATTGTATAATTTGAATTTCCTCTCTTCTTTTTGTTGATAAGTTTTTGATAAAATATTTTGATATAATAAAATACTAGTAAAAGGCTAATAAACGAATATTTTGATATAATAAAATACTAGTAAAAGGCTAATAAACGGACGTACTGGATAGATTTTAATATGAGAAATATTTTTAGACAAACTTTAAACTCATTTTTTAAATCCTGTTTAAGACCACTATCGTGGTTTTTTACTTACCTTTCACAACGGGCACGTAATCGACTATATGATAATCAACTTCTTCTACCAGAATCTGCTTAGGAGTATTTGGACTTTTCTGTTTCTTTTTCCTTGCGCCCTCTGGTGTTAGATATTGCTTGAATTCTTCTGGCGTCATCTGGAAGCTGCCGCATGTCGGGAAGCCTTCGGGAACGGGTTCCATGTCGCTAACATCGCCCTCCTGAAAGAGGACCGCCATGCCAGCTATTTGGTGGATTTCAATGTGACAGTGCATAAACCAAAATCCTGAAAACAACAGGTGGGTTAGATTGTATTGCTCTTCATGTCTTGTTGTTTTATTAAATAAAGACTGTAGACTGAGTTTATTAAAGTAGCTAAATTAATACAAATAACAATAAACAACTCAACAAAATTGCTAGACAAAAGGAAAAAATATAGCATAGTTACCTGGATTATCAGCTTTTAGTCTTAGAACAATGTAGCCATTTCTAGGCACTGCTATCGTGTCCTTCTGGGGCGGGTTCTCGAGATTCAACCCTGGAACATTACCCAACGCCCAACTCTCATTTCTCCAAGACGCGTCATTACAACTCTTGGTATTACACTTAATATCTGTATTTTTATCTATGATATCCCCGGTAGTAGAATTGTAGTGAGGATAGGCAATCTTGACCACATGGAAGTGATGACCATGCATATGAACAGGATGAGGCATACCAAAAGGTGCGTCATCTGAATAAAAGATAATACTAACGTGAGTGATTATTGTCATAAAACATTCCAAAAACTTGTCAAGATAGGTCCATGTCAACATTGATCATACCCATGTTATGCAAAATTAATTGCACCGTTTTGTCTTTCTCAAGTTTTACGATGTAGGTACATTGGCAATGATCTGAACAATCCAAAGGATCACATGATACTGTTGTATTAGACTGTCTTGGATAAGTCTGCAAAAAAGTTAGTTTCCAATAACATATATATTTAAAGTATTTGCTGTATGAAGCAATTTTTAAGCAAGGTGTTAGATTTTTAAATGATAGGGATATGACACGATTCAGGGGCATAAAACAGAATAAGGATGTATAAGTTGGTCTACCTGGGGTGGAGATGTAGGCGGGACAAACACGTGACCGTTTACAGCCGTTGTAAAGGGAATTTTCGCTGTAGCTAAAATAATAAAAGCATCATAAATTCATTATTTCTTTAACGTTTAAATTTTATATATGCCTTAACTTTTGCTTTACGATATTTTTTTTTTCTATCAAATATATAAATCTATTTCAAGAATAGGACATGGTTTGGCTCTATTTTAAAAGATAATTATATTACTTTACTTAAAAAAAATCTTTTACCATTTTAGTTTGATATTATTTAAATCAGTAACAGGGATTTAAACTTTAATTGGAAGTAATTTTTTTGATTTTTATTATCTTATAAAGTCATTTCTCAAAACTTACAAGAGAAATGGAAATTCAAAAATATTTCCTGAAACTCATCGGGGGATGCGACAACCGGAACCGGATGTGCTTTGGTTTGTTCTGGTGTTGATTTCAAATTGGACACCGGAAGGCAATCGATGCTGTAGCTATCAGGGTATTGTCTGCAAATAAAAAGGAAGAAAAGAAGGAGCTTGATTTATTTCAAATTGGAATGATCTATCACAAGTATTTAATTGTTCATATCATATGATTATTTTCGTCGTGAATTATTCAGTTGTTCTTTTCCAATTTGTTATCAAATACCAATAATGTGTTTTGATATAAATTTATGCAAGATGTATAATTGAAATGAATAGATAAAATAGTTTGTATGCGAACAAAATAATATATTTACATTCAGTGTAATTTTCTTTATGAAATCCATAAGAAATCCACGTCGTTCAAATCTCTATAACACACGCTAAACCTTGTCACCGCGCGTTCGAATACTCAGTAGGGACTACTGTAAACCAAGTATTATACGCGTGCGATAAATATCCGCGAGTTCCGCGAGTAACCTCTGCTCGCGGATATTTATCGTCGCGAACCAGTTGTTCATTATATTCCCATATCATGATTTATTTAGAATTATTTGCCCTTTTTTCAATACCGATCCCGACGGTTCAACAAGTAATCACGGAAAAAATTTACTGTAAGTGTACAAGAAGCAGTTGAAATTTAATTACAAACATTCAGAAAAAAATAAAAACGAATGGCAAATCTAAACTATTTGTCTAAAAATGATTAAAATGTCAATAACCATTTCAGCTTGTGTTATTATTGTTCATTTATTGTTACAGACGAGTCAGAGATAGCCTGGTTAATTACGGCTAATTATGGCCCAGTCCTGCTCTGTCCCAACCATTTATAATAATTGCCCCTTGGCTGTGTAGATCTTAGAAAGCGTTGATTACCCAATTAGTATGAGGCACTTTTACAATTGAGAGTTTGAAATCAATTTTAATCTCCTAGATTTTCCCCCGATTTTTGTTTGAGCGTTGTGAAAATGCGTATGAAGTATACTCATGGTAAACATTTTATCGTCTACTTTAGGGGCGGATATAAGATTTTAAATGGACGCAATGCACAGAATGTCTTGAATAATGCGTAAGCAGACCTCACGCTACCATTTTACCTAGTTTATGGGCGGATATAAAATTTTTATTTGATTCAAAAATACTCGTGGAAATAAAAAAAATGTGACCACTCGTTCGCGGAAATAAATCGTCGCGGATAAGTTCTCTGATGGTCAGTCGCGAATAAAAAATGACGCGTATAATAATTGGTTTACAGTATATGCATTTTCAACACTTTATGAACACTAAAAAGGTACATTGTTTGACACAATTTAATGAAAAAAAATAACCCTGTTGAATTAACGTAAAAATACAACAATGTGCATTTAAAATTAATTTGTCACTTTTTTTCCTCGCAATGTTCGTTTGCGTTATTTAACTTTACGACGTCACAAACTTCACAAACGGCTCTTACGTCTATAAAGCACACCAGTTTTGAAGGGCGCTAATTTCACATTAAAATTTTTCGAAATAAACATTTTTGAAGAGGAAAAATTAAAGAATGTAAATATAAGTATTGAATTCATATTTTGGGATGTCTTCGGTCCTATAACACACCTGGCAGTGCCGACAAATTATCATACCGCGCGGTATTCAATTTGTAGGCACGGCCAGGTGTGTTATAGGACCGAAGACATCCCAAAATATGAATTCAATGCTTAAATGAATATTTAAAAAATTAAGAATCCATGTGTGCATGTATCACTAGCAGCTCTGTTGGGTTTGTTACTTTCTTGGTTTTTATTTCTAAAAATTGAACTAATTCAAATTTTCAATATTTTCCATTTGTATGATGTTTGTATTCTGTGATTTTCCATCCATATTCTATCTTTCATTTATTCATATTGTTTTCCTTAATTTTTGTGTTATTATATAATTTGGATTATATTCAATTTGTAATTTTTTTTTATTTGCATGGAGCAACTTTCCATTTGTATCATTTATATTCTAGTATTGTATCTATATTATTTTCATTTAAATTATTTCCATTTTGTTTATTGTTTTACTTACATGCATATTCTATACAGCTGTAATTTTCAATTTGTATTGTTTGTCTTTCTTTTCTTAAAAAAATTGTACAATGCAAAAAGAAAAAAAAAATGTTAACAACTGCAAGAATGACATAGAAAACTAAATATTTACATATTTGCCTTCTTGTCAATAGTTTGCCGATTGATCGTCGATTAAAATTGATTTTAAAAATTATAAATTTCACTATTGTGATGATATCTATATCATATGATCAAGGCCAAATTACAGTAATTACACTTTATGATCGTTTGTTAAGTCAAATATCAGAACGTTGAATTACCTTGAATCTTGTTTACGTCAAATTATACTCTAAACTAACTTGCATTGTGATTATAACAAACAATCATTTAAGAAATAAGGTATCATTTTAAAACATCTATCGAGATATAAATACGGGTTAGTCACGAGATTAAATTCCATAAAGCCCGAAGGGCTTTATTATGAATTTAATCTCGTACCAACCCGTATTTATAGCCCGATAGATGTTTTAAAATGATACCTTATTACTTATATTTACATTTTTGACTTATTCATACTTTAAATTTGCCTGATTGTTACTTTTAACGTGTTATATGCGTTATTTTCAAACCCAACGGCATGTTTGTAATCAACTGAACTCGCGTCGGTCCTTTATGACGTCACAGAGAAATTACGTCGAACGTTTATCCATACGCACATCTATGACCTCTTGACCCCGTACCTGTATTTATATAAATATATTTAAGAAATAAGGTATCATTTTTTGAGTTTTATTGAGATGTAAAACGGGTTGGTCACGTGATCAAATCCCATAAAGCCCGAAGGGCTTTATGGAAGATTTGATCATGTGCCAACCCGTTTTACATCTCAATAAAACTCAAAAAATGATACCTTATTACTTATATTTACATTTGTGACTTATTCATACTTTATATTTGCCTGATTGTTACTTTTAACGTGTGAAATGCCTTAATTTTTCAAACCCAACGGCATGTATGTAATCCACTAAACGCGCGTCGACCCTTTATGACGTCACAGAGAAATTACGTCGAACGTTTATCCAAACGCACATCTATGACCTCTTGACCCCATACCTGTATTTACACAGTTATAAAAACGCTTGCCTTTAGTAGTGTTATATAAAGGAAAACATTTGCAAATGTAAATATATTATTATAACAGTAACTTGATCCGAAGGGTCGTATCACGTCGAGTTGACAAGCGGATCATCAGATCTAACGAGACGCGAAGCGTCGAGTTAGATCTGATGATCCGCGCCTGTCAACGAGACGTGATACGGCTCTTCGGATCAAGTTACTGTTATAATGATAAATTTATTATATACCCCCTCATAACTAGCTAAATATATCAGAATAAAACTTTAGAGATCAATTGTTTAATATTTATCCATAAAACAAAGCATAAAAACTATGGACTTTTTAACGCGCAAGAAAAATAACGTCATGTTTTTGCGCACTACGTCATCAATTTCAGAGAGTGGTGATATGGATTCAGAAAACCACAGTGTGGTGATCCGGAAAATCGGATCAAACTCTGTAAAATTTACAGTAACAAAAACAAGGAAATTGATGGGTATATAATAAACACTTATATTTACATCCACTGAATATTTTCTCCTTTATTTCTTCAGAAAACCCATTGCGTTAATCACTGCATGAACTACATTAGGCATGTCGCCTGTAAAGATTTCTTGATCAATGGCTGTTCCATCAATGGAACGTATAGAGCCGTTCGCATCATTAATACAATAATTAATCTTTTTAATCCAAATTTAAATGATTATTTAAACAAATATAAATATAAACAATAAAATGTCTTTCTTTCTTTTTTATTACTGGAATTAACGGAAGCAGCTGTTGTTCTGGGATTAACAGCTGCTTCCGTTAATCCCAGTAATAACAAACAGAGAAAGCGTTTTATTGTTTAAATAGATACGCATTGCTTTCAGTAGTGTTATATAAAGGAAAACATTTGCAAATGTAAATATTCACATTTAAGGGCATCTTCTTTGAATTTTATTTATACCAAAACTTAAAATCATTATACTGTATTGTAGACAATTATACACATTTGCATTTCCCCGTTTACAAACCCTTTTGAAGGTACTTGAACCTTGTTCCATGAACTCTATGGTGATATAACGAACAGAATTTAAGCTCAACAGTTCTTATATCACTATACCAATTTGCAACAGAGCAATCACGGTCCTTTAAAATATCAGGTGTGAGATCAGGTGCCATGGCGGAGTGAGCATCCCCTGCAGACCAACAACACCCGCCATGTGTTACTTGTAATGATCGGGAAATTACGGGGAAAAAAAACATCTATCTCTTGTTCCCGATGATGTGTTTTCGTTATAAAAACTTGCATGCATACATTAAATAGTCCCCAGATTTTCTTTTTTCAAAGTATTGACTACATGAGTATCCTGTCATTCAAGTGTAAAAGTCATCATCGATATGGACCAATAATATTTATGGAATATCCAATGAACTATTTGACACTAACTTCTTGTAAGGAAAGTCCTTGTTTAGAAATGAGAAATCCAACACGTTCTTTGACACGTGGGACCTGTTTAATTTGAGGTATCCCAAACCTTCACTTAAAAATGCCAAGCGCCAAGAAAACTAACCCAGCGACTTCTACAAAACGACGTCTTCCTTAATATACTCACCCAAAAGGACAGTTAACAACCCTGCATGGGTCTCTGGGTCTGCACTGATACCGATCTGTTTTAGGGTTTGCTACACGAGCTCCACTGTATCGCAAGACAGCAAGTGCCGTATCAGAATTAAAAGGCTTTGAAATAAAATTTCATATTTCAATATACTGTATACATTTAAAAGGGGGTATTTTCAGGAAAATAACATTCCATGTTTTAGATTTTCTACTGTCGAATATGAATTACCCCTTCACCGTTGCCTACTTCCAAAGTCTGTGCGCGCACCCAGTAATTGTTGATGTCTTCCGAAGCCAGTACTATGAAATCTACTCTTTCACCACCAAACACCATGACTGATTCAGCACTGGTCATTGTGACATCATTTCCATCGACAGATATTATTTGGATGTCATGCTGAATTATATGAAATGGTCTTTAATAAAAACAATTGTATAGATCAGTCAAATTCTTTAATGTGTTTAGGAAGACCTCGGCGAACCTGAATAAAATTTTGTCAAAGAGGGCCTACTGGCAAAGGGCTTCAAGTTAAGACCTTTTCTCGGCATTATTTATCGTTCGAAAGCCTATCGTGGTATGAGAGTCTATGGGACCTTGGTTTTTAAAGTCTTATCCGAAAAAAAAAACTTTCATCAAAGTTCTGGGGGCTTGCGAAGGAACATTGCTACTTTTTTTGACTTAGGTCAGTGGAGGCCAAGTTAGGTTTAATTTGGATTGAGAATCTTCCGATCACTAAACCTAAACTCTAAGCCGAATGAGTTTCATGTACCATGACGGTTTTTGTCAAAGAAAGCACTCATCGGATGAAATGCATATACTTATTTTTTTCTCTATTTTGTGTAAATAAAGGTAAATTTGACGAAATATGAAAACCACATACCTTGTCCACGGATACACGGAAAGCATAGAGCATGCCCGAGTTGATAACCCTAAACCTGTAATAACCGTATCGTTCAACATCAAACGTTTCCAATGGCAACTCTGGTATATCGGGCTGTTCTGGGTTGTCTTTGTTTAGATAATGATTACCTATGAAAAATTAAAAAAAGAGATCATAACTCTTTATACAATTAAACTGTTAAAACTTGGCAAGAAACTTATGTTGAATTTTCATCAGTAGATTCTTTGGTTATTCTGGGTATTTATCATAGTAACTTGCTAACATATCGTGGCAATCATCCTACCTCTTCCATTGATAAGCGCTGCTTCAAAAGGAAATAGACCCACCGCTCCTCCCGTGGCATCAAATGTGAATGAGTAGCATTTACTTTCGTTAAATCCATATGAAAACCTGTCACAAATATAAAATTAATCCAACTTATTTCAAAATTAAATTCATTAATTCTCTGCTCACATCATGTTCTCTGATAATTTATACATACATATACATGTACTTGTGAATATACTAGTAACATACTTACGTGTTCAGTCCCCAGTCAGCCTCATTTTTCGTCTCCACAGAAGCGTCGAGCTTCCAGTCCGTCAAAACCATGACAAAGTCCCCGGATAACTCCGGTAGATCACTTCTTAGTCTCTAAACAAAGAACCATGCAGAAACTAAAACACATTTGCCTGTATTTTACCGGTAATCCGTTATTTCATTTCAGAAAAATGCAACAAATACACGCACAACAGAAATAGATGTTTTGTTATAAATACCTCTGGATTGTCGGGTCTAGGGAGCACGATCAGCGCCCCTGTCATACCATCTGTACGTTCTGTTCCTAAGTGAGAGTGATACCAATGAGTTCCAGGAGGATCAGCCAAAAACCTAAAAAGGTATTAATTATTCATTTTTTGCAGAGGTTTTCATTTGTATAAATTTGATATATCAATAACATGAGCTGAAACTCAAATGAGCTTCACTGTCTGTCGTCAGATTGTCTCTCTAGTTGTTTCAAGCTATTTATCATAGATTATAAATACTTAGATTTATTCCAACGTAAACACGACCATTAAAAATTATATTACATTAAAGGAGTATATATGATAAGAGCCAATTTTGGCCCCCTAAAAATCAACTTTTTAGAATGACAGTCAGATATGTTTAATTGATATTTATTTTGTAGAAGAGATTATATTAGAAATATTTCCTATATTTTTTTCACATTAATTTGCACTCACTAGCTGTAAATGAAATGAGAAATAATGCAATTTTTGCATTCTAACAAAAAAGCCAATTAATTTGCCTTTTTCTTGATGTTTTTTCTTATGGGAAACATAGAGCGCAGTGTAGAACATACATAATTTTTCTGTCACTAATTAGTATTGGATAGATACATCTTTGGTAAAAATATAAAGCTTATTCTAGGCTGCGCTCTATATTTTCTGGAAGAAAAACTGCTTGAAAATAAGCAGTTTTATACAAAATATGCTAAAATGGCGGGAAAACGTGAATTTGATGATGTCATATTTCTAAAATAACGGCATTTTGATCAAAATGAAAATGACCAATAAAGGTCGCATATATAGCTGTACAAATTAAAGCTATATATAAAATAAAATGAAGATATTCATTTTAAGGGGCCAATTGAGACACTTACCATATATCGCTCTTTGTTTTCCTTAACAATCCTTTTCAAGGGAAAGTAATAAATAACCAAAAATTAATTCAAAAAGCTTCCCTTCTCCTTGAGAATCCATCTAGTAAAAAAGTTTTAGCTGCAGCAGCTTAAAGATTTATTTTTAATCTAGGAATGCAGGAAAGATATCTTCGGACACCTTCTTAAGGAAAAATAAAGTAATAAAGCATTAAGATTTTCATAATTATTTATTTTCAAGCATAATCAAATCATCGACTTGTAAATTAAAGGATCAGAAACCATAACCATAAATTTAGGATGACGTCATGATAGGAATTACAACCTTTTATATATAAGAGTCTTTAGAAACAGCGAATACCAAATGGTGTGCTTATACTTGTAAGAAAAAGAAAGACTAAGAAACCCCTCAAATTTTCACAAGAACAGTAATTGAAATTTTATAAAGAAAATACTGGTATGCGATGATTTCCTAACTAACCTATATTGGAACGTCTCCCCTGGGTTGATTGGACAGTGTGAAACGGTTCCAACGCCGTCCATCCAAGGCGTGTGCCACTGAACCATGCCGTGCCAGTGAATTGTAAGTCCCTCCATCAGTAAATTATTCTTGATGTTTACAACAACCTGAGACAATTTACAGATATTGTAATGTATTCATTTCAAAGATTAAATTAGGAATCTTTACATACACGTATTTCTAAATATACCTTAAAATAGATATCTAAGTAAAATAACGTTATATCTTTGTTAGTGTTATTTTTAAAAAACAAAAAAATAAATTCGAACAACTTGTTTTACCTGTTGTCCCTCGTATACCACGACTGACGGACCGGGGTATTGTTTATTAATACTGTAGATCATTTTATAATTTCCGTCTGCAAATATAGCTCTATCCGCATCTGTAAGACAATAAGAGAGTTAATATACACTTTGGCGAACTGTCATTTGAAACTTAGGTTAAAATGTGGTCATTTTAAATTTTTTACTGTGCACAAAATGTAACAAAATTAATTTCAATAATATACCCCAGTTCCCATTTGAACAAAAAGAAGACAAACATGTTGAAACCGATAATGTGTCGGGTACCTTATCATTTACAGAAAGAAGGAAGAGGGTGTTAATTTCATAAATGATTTTTTTAAAATTTAGAATTCATGATCATGAACTACGAAGCTTTATATGGCAGTTTATTTCATGAAATGCTTCATGTAGAATATGCAGGCAAGAAGAATCTTGGTTCATGTATATCATAGATTCTCAAAAAATCAAATTCATATCTTATATTTTCAATATTTTCCTGACGATTGTGGTCTAGGGAAAAATAAAGTTTGTACTATTTTAGCCCTAATTACCTCAAAATGAAATTATTCCTACTCATCCTAAGGTAGTTCATGAGATCATTAACTTTTTCTAATTTGCAAAGAATTTTGGATTGCAAGTATTTACTTTTTAAGTCATGCAATGGTGCATGACTTATTAATACGAAATTAAAGATTACGGAAGATACAAATTCGTTAATATAGTTACGTTTTTCAAGATTTTCTTGTTTTGAATATGTGGATGATAACAGTACATAATCTTTATACTCTGAATTGTAAAACACTTTAACATTTTCGTTTAAGAATTTATATGAACACATCAAATTGATTTTTAAAGGGTGGATGAAATATATGTAGATCACGGTTTTCAAGCTCAAAAACCCATTTAACGATACTAAATAGGATCAGAACAAACACGGACCTACAAAACATCAGAGGTGGTGTCAGGTGCCATCACTGCCGTGGAGGAGTGAGCATCCTCTGCCGATCGGTCACACCCGCTGTGAGCTCCTTGTCATGATCGGTAAGTAACAAAAAAAACCCCCAATAATATAGTCTGTAAATAACAACCCAACATTTGAGATGAAAAACGTCAGTCAGCATATGACCCAATGATAAATTGTTTTTGATGAGAAGGTCATTGTATTGACCATAGAAATAACAAAATGATGACTCCAAACGAGACTGCAGATATTCTTGTTTCATCAACTATTTTGTCAACAATTTACATCAATTTAGAAACTGTACATACGCAGAGCATGCTCTTGAGTATCGAATCAACTGAGAGATATAAACCCCGTATGCAGGTGATGAAGGTATGTTGCTGCATAAGTAAGAATTTTGACGATTGAAAAGTTAAGTCAGATGAAGACGAAATTGAGGCGACTAACGGTTTTGTTTCGTTAGGTTTCGCATTTTACACGTACCATCTTATTATTGACAAGGGATAAAATATACATCGAATTTTTATGCATAGAAAAAATAGTTTTCAAAGAAACACCTTTACGCATTCTTACCTTTATTAACATCAATTGGGATAAGCGTATTACAATCCGAACGCTGGAAGAGGGTACCATTTCTGACAACAATAGGATTTCCACGCCCATCTTTATCATAATAGATCATAGTCTCTACATAGTCAATAACCCAGTCAAACTCACACACCTCCGCCTCAGGGGGACAGTGGGGCTTCACATTGTGATCGAAACCATGTACCGACCTCGAAACAAAAGACAACAAGATGTAAGGTAGCGCAAGGAGGCTTAATTTTTCCATGCTGGTAATTTTTTAGTAGTTAAACTATGAAAGTAAGCACTTTATATTGTGTGAAATGCGCATTATCACATGTACTCTGTGTTCGTATCATTTCATGGATAAGATACATACTTCTATATAAATAAATTATCCTCATTGGTATGTGACTAAGTGTAAATAAAGAACGTTTTCTCCATTTTTAGAAATGATGACATGAAATCAAGGTCATTTACTTATAGATAGTTCATTAACCAGTTACCTATAATGTATGATAGTGTACTTACTTGTGGTCATATCCAATCTCTACCCAGAATTATCGTTCTACATATCGTTCCACTTATTTCTCTGTTAACGTTTAAAAAAGAGGAAAGATAAGTTGTAGTACATACTGGTACATGTAAATATATACAAGGTTTGAGGCACGTAGGTATGGTACAAAGAGTACTGGACTATTAACAAGAAATTACATGTACCAGTTATACACAGATCAACGTGGAAAACATATATCATTTTTGTTTGTTTTATACTGTGATAAAGTACATGTGAACACAAACTTCGTATTTTACATATGCTCTCTTACATAATTATCAATAATTCTTGTAAAAAGTATAGATGGGGGATTTGTAAAACATTTGCTGGACTCTGCATGTAGTGTACCTTTCGAACACTCCAAACTGACGACTACATTAAATGTATCTCTCGTTTCCCTGAATCATTTGTGCCATTTCATACCCGGTCTGTATCTATCAAATATTCCACCAATCTACTCAACTATTTCGGCATTTAAATTCAGAAGTCCAATAAAGCAATATAAAATGAGGAGCAGAGCAAAAAAGACTTCTAAAACATAAAAGGTGGGATCGGGTGCTAATGAGGAGCGAGCATCTCCTGCCGACCGATCACACTCGTCGTGTTTTCCTTGTCATGATTAGGCAAAAATCCGTAGACCGTAGATCATTGCCTAACAGTTAGTTAAAATAAATATCAGCCTGGGTATTACAATTATGGACTCTGGTGTTGAATATTGTTTGTTATTTACCAGAAATATATCAATACTGACCGAGGCAAAAACACCAAAAAGAGTCCCTTATTATCTTATAATAAAGTCCGGATTTGAATGAATAAGACACTGAAGGATGCATGACGACATCATTATCATTCGCGAACTTCCGTCGTTAATTATTTTCTAAAAAGTCCAGAGAACAATTTGTAACCTTTGTGTTTTCCTTTCCGAGCTTTGCTACGTAAGACGTCCAAATGTTCAAAAATTATCCTGCGGTAAGTTTGTCTACTATTTTCTCTGCTCAGCTGTGGCCGTTGCAACCATAGAGAGTTTTGAGTGTTTCCGTTGAGGTGATTTAAGCATAAGTTATTCATGTAACATATAGCTTCGCGTGTACTAAAAAGTTAAGAAATCTTAATATACACTGCAAAATGTTTACAAATATTAATCTGTTTGAATTAAACAATTTGGAGTAAGACAATAGTAAAAATAACTGTAAGACTTACAGGTACAATCTATCGAATATACAGATGAAGTTGTGAAGTCGGATTTAGATCTCATTCAAGAAAAAAACAAGACAAGTATTGAGTAGGGCATATTAAAGTATCACGATTCAAGCTAAAAATTATATAAATTGTTCAGCTGTCGCAAGTGCTTCTCCAGACAAACACAGATCCTATTTTCTGTTTTCAATAATATAAAGAAAGAGTCACTTAAAAAAATCAAATGGTATTTCGAGACTATAGAAATTTTGGAAGTTGGATTGACACATGTATCAACAGTGTTTCAAAAATCAAATCGGGTTTGGAAATTTGATATCGATATTTTGGATATTTGAAGTGAACTTGTAAAAACTCAAATTGTAAAAAGTATTTTGGTTATTCAAAATTTGAATGTTTGAATCAAACGTTCCAAATTTCTAAAATTCTAAAATTCTAAAATGTTTAAACGTTGAAATTTAGAAGTTTGAAGTTAATTTTAAATCGTCAAAGACGAAAAAGATTTAGATTGTTAAGTGTAAACTTTCTGAACAAACTGTAGATATAAAATTCAAAAAACGTTTTTGGAAAGAACTTTATTTAAGGAATGAAGCTAATTTCAACTTATGTTATCCGATATAACATAACTTGGGGCAGTTTACGCTTTATAAACTGCGAAGCGGTTTATAAGAAAGCGTAAACTGCCCCAAGTTTTGTTATATCGGATAACATAATTTGAAATTAGTTTCATTCCTTATAATTTAATTTCAGTGTAGACAATGAGACAATATTTCCTCCGGAAAAAGGCTTCAAATTGAGCAATATTTTAAAAGTAACGTCAAGCGGAGTAATACGTTTTTGACGTAACTCATTGTGACGTAGGCAAGTTATGTTATACAAAATGTTATATGTTCCTCTGAATGATTCAGCCAATGAAATTGCTTGATACAAGTGAAATTAAATTATTCGGTAATAACCAATATTTGCCCCCCAAATCAAACTTTGATGGAGATATATTTAATTAAGTTCTTAAACAGGGGAGTATATGCTGACTTCAAAGCACTGAATATTTTCAAACGTAATGACGCCATTTGTACGTAATGACGTCACAAACATGACGTAAATTTTAATTTTTTATGAATTTTACAGAAAAATGTACATATTTGGTCGATATTTTGAGTAAAAGTCACCGAGCGCATGTGTGTTCAGGATCAATATTTTGATATAATGTGTAGAATGATAATATCAATGAAATACATGTATATCAATATTGTTCCTGAACAAACTTGCGCTCTATAAATTTTAAAGCTAAAATTGTTGAAATTTTGTCCATTTTGTCCTCTTTCTGAAAAAGGATATAAAATCGGACTAGTTAGTGACGTCATAAATACAAAAAATTTTGACACTACAAAATTTTCTGTTAATTTATATTTCTCGTACAATTTATTGAATTCAGCACATTTCAGTTTTCAAAATTTGACTTTTGTGGGGGCAAATTTATGCAATATACCGCATATTGTTCTTTGAATTTTTAATATTATATAATGTTAAAATCAGAGAAAAGAAATAATAACAAAATCTTAAAATCTATTTAAAAATGAAAGTTAAGATTTCAGAAAAATTATTAAATTTCAATATACCAAATCAGTTCAAGTTTTTGAAATTTAAAAATTTGAACTACATTTGTAATAAATTAACATTTTAAAACTCTAAATCATTTTAGAAATTAGAATTGATAAGTGTTACACGGACCAAATTGTATGAATACATTTAAAGAAAACGATGTAGAGTGTCACAAGACGTATTTTCGATGGATTTGCTATACAAGTATGCTTTAAGATGAGAAAAAAAAATTTGTAACCAATCAATTTAACTTCCTCATTTTTCGAGTTCACTATAAATGTGAAACTATTAGTCATCTGCAGGATTGAGTTGCTCAAAACACTGGTTAAGGTTAACCACTGGTTAAATCTCTTATCCAGCGGTTAACTTTTAACCATTGGTTAAATTCTGTTGCTCAAAATTTATCCACTGGTTAACTTCACTATCCATTGGTTAAATATTGGCTAAAGTTAGCCATTCCACGGAGGTGGGTTAAGTCTCTTAACCAGTGGATAAATATGACTAAAAAGTTATTATTTGTTGTAAATTTTGGGAAATAACAAAAGAAACAAAGGCTAATAGACATTGTAATCAAGAATTTAATGTTGATGAATACTAAAATAGGCATATGAAGTCATTTATAAGTGAATAGAAGTGGCTTTGTAGTAATATTAGGCAGGGATAATAAACTGTCAGGGATGTAGTTTTCAAGTCTTCATCGTCAGCAGAAATGTTTTAAATGAGTTCTTTCAAAGATCCTTTGCAATGGATCTTATCAAGTGGCCTTTCGTTGATGAAAAATGAAAAATAATTATTATATATATGCGTACATCGGGAAAAAAATATGAATGAATAAAATGGTTGGTCATTTCCATATACGTCTAATTAATTATCATGGATCCGATATAGATGATAAATTGATACATAACTTAGGTTACCAAACATAAAATTTTAAAATGAACTGATACATTAACACCCCCACACACACACCTTACCCCCTTTTTAAAATATCTTGCATTATGTATTTGTTGTTTGTGTTTCAAAATAGTATCACTTCTTATTTACTTGACAATATTTTTGATCTGCCTATTTTACATAAACCCCTTGTCTTATTTATTGCTACATTAAATAAAATGCATATCATTTCATTTGATTCTATTATCATTTTGGCAAGGTTGCGTTGGGATAATTTGAATAAAAGTATTAATTTATTCCAAATGAATCTAGGATTAAATTTTAGATATCTATTCATACTAGGCGAATAAAATTGCTGGTCATTTGCTTATAGGTCTATTTATTTATATAGATAAATTGAGACATTATTTGGGTTACCTTACTATACCTAACATAAACTTTTAAAGTGAATTGAGAATTTTCAAACCTCCCCCACTTCCCTATTTTAAATGTCTTGAATTATGTATTTGGGTATTCCAAAATAAGATTAATTATTATTAATACAGATTTTTAATAACTACAAATATTGATGCTAAAATTTAAAGGTGTGGTGTTTATAAATTACACTTAAAATAATGCATTTCTTGGTTTTATTGATCTAGACAATAATGCTATTTATTCCACAAGTATCGCAGCATTTGGAATTATTGCAATTAATGAGTATTTCTGTTTCGGTAAGTTTATTTTCATCACCAATAAGAAAAACCAATCTATGCATTCCTGTTTATCCTAGGAAAATTTTGGAAGGAGTATAAACTGTTTCGCTTAAAATAACTTAAATAAAGCATAAAGTAAATCAATGAAATTTAAGGCATCTTTTCTACTCACAGAATAAAATATTAAATTCGCCCGATAAGTTCTGTTTAAGAAATTATACTGTGTTCTTTCAATTCGTTCCACACTAAATTCGCCATCTGAGAGCAGCTAGGCATTATCCCTGTATGGAGGTGGCAGACCACCTAGTTTTCAAGGTACAATTCATCCTATGACCCTAACCCTGTTTTCTGAGGAAATCTCGAAAGAGTGATTTTTGATCTTAGTTTTGTATTTCTAGTCCATATTCCATAAACAGTAGTAGTGACACTAAAGTGTCATATATCAATACGAATTCCCTGAAATGCACAAATGAAATATTATAGCAATAAAATTACCGATAATAAAATATTTTTTTTTACATACAAACCTTAGATTTCTCTATTTTTGTCTAATTATTGACGCCCGCGTGGCGTAGTGGTTAGTGTCTGCTCTAGAATTGCAAAGTAAGGAGTTGATCCTTAGTTACATCCCATTTTCGAATCCCAATGTGGGACTGTATGTTGCATATAGGCTTTAAGTTATAGCCTTAGCACTTCTCCATCAATTAAAACTTCTATTTCAGAATACTTTTTAAATTTCACCTAAAATTGATGGGTATGCATTGTACATGTAAAACGTTGTTTTTACCTTGAAAAATTGTAAACATTCTATAGCTATTTTTGGATCAAGCAGGTATTCCAGTCTATTTTTTGTTTGTATACCCTAATTGTTTCATATATCCTTATTTTAAATTTATTTTCTTTACTTGTAAATCGTTATATATACAAGAACAGGCTTTGTAAAAAAAATCAATCAAATAATAGAATATATAAAAACAATGCGAAGTTAACGTCTCCACCCAATCTCTTTTTTTGCTTTAGGTGATATTATTTCCGTCTTTATCCTTAATTCTATAGACGTCTAAAGTTGTCTAAGGAATAATTATTTTCTATGTTGAAGATGTTTTACATCACAGTCAAAAATAAATAACATACAATAAGTCAATCGATATAATTTTGACCGGTACTTAATCGCTGCCACCTTATACAGTATAATGTTTTGAAAGAAGTTGTTTTTGAAGTTCAAAAGTCACATAAACAAAAAAGGTTTCCGTCATACTCAGCACAAGCGTATCAGATAAAGACAATAAAATAGTACAGTAGAGGGAACGGACATTGACAGACACTGACGTGGAGTGCAAAACTATGATGATCCACACTGATTATATGATTGACTAGAACGAAATAAAAATGTCTCCGAAAACCGGAACAACACTTCGCAAAGAGCACACAGATAGGCAACATCAACATCAATCCAGATGCAAAGCACATGTTTTCTGCGATATACAACAGGCAAACTAATCGGTGCGTTACTTTATCTCCCCCAACTTCGTTGCGAGTTAAATAGTTGAAATGTTCAGCTGTAAAGGTTTTTAAATGACAAAGTGACATTCAAATAAAGTCAGGGAAAAATATTGTTTTTGAAAAAAAAATTGGATTAAAAAATTATTCAGATATAACCATGTTTTGAATGTAGAGTGGAATTAGCCTATTGACGGAATGGTATGCAAGTATTTTTCTGTTGGACATAGTGAGTATCCAAAAACAGCATTTAAACGGGTCAGGTCTGGTTACTAGTCGATAGCTCTCCTATCTAAAAATCATAAGTGTTATCAAATTGTAAAAGTTGCATATACATATACATATATATATATATATATATATATATATATATATATATATATATATATATATATAAGGCACAAAGAAATTCACTTTTATAAGGATACTCATTTCCGCCCTAGCCCGGGGTTGAACTCTCGACCGACGGAATCTATCTCCTAGCAGTACAGGAACAGCGAGTTAGACCGCTCGGCTATCTAGGCAAGTTTAAAAACTTGCTTTCGATGCCGATGGAATTCTCACAATGCTGCCTTACACTACACGGTCATTGAGAATAGAAGTAAGATACAGTTATATAGACAATAGTTTTTAGAGGATCGTAACCAATACATGTTGTGACGAAATTTAATTTTATTTATAAAGCACAATTAACAACAACTCTTAAACTAATATAACTGCCCAAAGTGAGGAAATATTAATCTAGTAATATATATATATATATATATATATATATATATATATATATATATATATATATATATATATATATATATATATATATATATATATATATATATATATATATATATATATATATATATATATATATATATATATATATATATATATATATATATATAGTTTCTGTAAGCCAATACAAGATTGATTTAAAAGTCGGTAGGGTACAATGGCAAGCATTTTGATAAACAGTACTAACAAAATAGTTCTACTATAACTTGTGAGTCAGAAACTACATAAATAACTACTTACAAAATTGACTCTACTCTGCTAGGTACTCTTGATACCAATTAAATCATCAACATGCATGGAGTCTTCAACGACATGTATAAACAGTAAACTACCAGGAAGAAAGACAAAATTCGCCTGCTGGTTTTTAAATCCAGTAGCACGACTTAAAAATGCCAATAGATAATAAATACATAATAGAATTTTATAAGTATTTATTTAAATATTTAAATACGTAAGGCGTTCAAAAACATTAATCGTCAAATCGCATCAAAATTCACGTTTTTGGACAATTAAAAAATGAGTTGATTAAATTTACATGCATGAGACAACGTTAGAAGATAAAACTATCTGTTTATCATCTTGATCAGTAAACTGATCGTTTACATTGATTTTATATCAATTTAAAGAGAAAATTAAGAAAACAAAGAATTAAGCTTGCTTTTTATTATTCATATGTAAGCGGAAAAATAGAATTATTCATTTGCAGCTCAATAATAGATATATGCAAATATATGCCTACAATTAACTATAAATATATTAGGCATCTCTGGTGACAGAGAAATAATTCTTGGAATATGGGATCCTGCAAAGATAGTCACTATCATGGAAATACCAAAAGCCCAAGCAAGTTATTTCACAAACGTCTCGATGTATTTAAAACCATCCAACGTGCAGATAACAAGTATTACGTCTGAAGAAAGAAATAAAAATGTATTTTTCGCTGTTCGAAACTCAATTTATGTATTTCGAAAGTTCAACATTTTGCAAAATGAATCTAAGGCCTTTACACTTAGTCTTGCATATACAGGAAGATCTGCAGCTTTTGGTCAAATTACTTTTGACTTTGTTTCTAAGAATCTTTACTGGTGTGATTCCCTTCTAAACTGGATAGCCATGAAACCAGCGTATGGAAATGATTCAATGCGCAGAATCGTGGTTCAAGATGACTTATATCAACCAGAAGGCTTGGCACTAGATCCCGAAGATGGGTATGGTATATAAGTAATATACTGTCTCAAAAAATAAAATATATCTTTTCCTGTATTGAAAAAAATCTTTCATCTGAATATATCATTCTGAAAATGCACAAAATCAATTGCAATGAAGTTTTCTTTTCAAATTTTTATTTAAGAATACTCAAATGCTTTAATTTATTCAAATTCTATACCACTATCTCGGGCCTACGGCCCTCGATTAGTTCTTTCTCTCACAGAATGGACAGTTTTCGGCCTTTCTGCTACTTAAAACATGATTCTCTTTAAAATTTAACAAAAAATGTACAAAACAGGTAGCACACATACTATAAATTCTTTGTTTACAGAATGGACAGTTACAGGTAAGCTTGGGGTGCACAGCAATTTGTTTAATAGCCATTGTGTTTCCAGTTGCAAATAACAAAAGGTCTTTGTCTAAAGAATGGACAGTTACAGGTGGATTTCGGGGGATGCTGGTTTTTATATAAGAATGCAACTCTCCAATATCAGTTTATATTTTGCCTTGTAAAGGCAAACATATTTCCCTCCGATGGAGAAAAATATTATAGAATCGAAATCGAATTGAAACCAAAAGATGCACACAACCAGTGATACTTTGACCTGGAAACAGAGAATAGTAAACGTAAAAGAAAATGTGATCCAATCTTTTATCCCCTCAAAACTTCGACGACAAATACAGATATTTTGAATTCAAACCGGAAATCTGTTTTTTTAATTCGAATTCAGGTTTTGAGGATATATTAATTGCAGCAGTGTAATGGTGAAATGCATATTGTGTTCCGAGTGTTGGATAGCCATGGGCCAAACTTCAATATATATATAATAGTTGCAGTAACAAGTGACAATGGTTTCATATATCAATTGTGTATTTCTTGTGACAAGGCTCTTCCTTTGGTACGACTATTTGCGACCTTAGGATGGAGCCACAGTAGGTATAACATGTACGATTGGGGAAATCTGGAGAAGAATTTTTAAAGGTGAGCGTTGTGGCCAATTGACCTATTCTTCCTTTTTTGCATGACTTATTTCACCAATACCTTTCTCAAATTTGATCCCCATTTCCACTATTCAGACAAGATTTGGATTCTGGTGACAAACTCTTTATCATAAGTCATATCTTGAGAGATAATCGTCTAATTAGTCTAATGTTCAGAATATGTTATCAGAAATTCTTTGTTGAACAGAACCATAGTGCAGTACATGTTTAAAAGTATTCTATCTTTTTACCTCTATATAAACGTATTTTTACCGGTCACGGTAGCCTAGTGGTAGAGCGTTCGCTTCGTGATCGGGAGGCCCGGGTTCGATTCTCGATCGCGGCGCCGCGTCATACCTAAGACGTAAACATAGGTAGTGACTGTTCCTTCGCCAAGCGCTCGGCACTAGAAGTGAAAGTCACGGGTCTTTCGGATATGACCTTAAAAACGTAGGTCCCGTGTCACGGTAGGCGTTGGCACGATAAAGAACCCTCACTGCTCAATGGCCCTGAGTGCCGAGTATAGGTCTAAATTTGAAGCCCTTCACCGGCATCGGTGACGTCTCCATATGAGTGAAAAATTCTCAAGAGTGACGTTAAACAATATACAATCAATCAATCAATATAAACGTATTTTAATGTAATGAAAAATTGTACCTTATATAGAATGCAACTCTGTATTTGTTTAGATCATCAAAGTGTCTTACATAATTTTCTAAAGAGATCTAAACCATAGAAATATGTACTTAAGTGACCGATATTACTTATCTGCTTTTCATTGATGATGATTACTCCACACTCTATCTACATGGTCTAGAAAACTAATAATTAATGTTTATTTATAAGGACCTTATTCTACAAATTTCCTTCTTGTTTCCGATTATTCCCATGGTCGAATCCTTCAGGTTGACATAAACACAGGGAACATAGTCAAACTACCAATAGTTTTAAAAACTCATCCTGGAATGACATTTGATAAATTGGGAATGAAACTCATTTACTCATCTCTCTCTTCGAGAACTATAATGTCGACCACACTTCATGGAAAGAACACATCCTTGTTGTATGCAACAGGTATTCAAAATTTGTGTTGATACAATATGCTTGCACTTATTCATAATAAATATTTTTTAAAATATTGTTTTTTTTTAAATGCACAGATTTTCCCAATTACTATACTTTTTGGTCGACACTGAGTTAAATCTTTCATCCAAATGTTTAGGATTCGCTCATGCAGAAAGCTTGACCATCGACTATTCAACGGGAAACATTTACTATACTGCAGAAGGTTTTACTCCCAGTCAAAGACACATAGAAGTTGTACACAGAGCCGCCTTACTTCATAGGACTTTGTTTTCAAACCTGCATAGTCCAAGAGATATCGTGGTATATCCGTCAAAAGGGTTAGTTTATTTCTATACTGTAAATCCAAATGCTCTTGTTTAAAAATTATAACCAGTTAAGACCATGTCTCAATTGTTTTATTTGGAAATAAGTAAAAGAGGGATAAAAAAAGATTCAGTTTTCATTTCATTTTACCTTTAACTTTTTGTACTGGACAGAATTTGGCAATAGACCAAAAATTGGTAGATTATATATGGATGGAACGTCAAAAGAGAATATAAAACAACAAATATTGGATGGCCAATCGGTCTCTTTATAGATTTTATTTGTATGTACAAATATATAGTCAGGAGAAATTCTCAATATCATCCAAAGCTTATAGTTTTCAACGGAGCATATACACTTTCTTTCTTTTTTTGTAGCCAACAGACTATACTGGACAGATGGCCTTAAAAATCGCATAGAATACTCAGATCTTAACGGTTTAAACCGACACGTATTAACAACTGATAATGACGCACATCTAATGAGTGTTGTGATTCATGGACAATTCTTATATTACAGTGCGTGGAATAGACAGTAAATTAAAACTTAACTCTTCCTGCACAAGTAAAAGAATCGTTTGATTAAAAACTGATTTATCTTTTAAACAATTAGCTTTAGCACTAAAATTGTACATATTTGAATTGACAATGAAAATGAGCTTACCAATAGTTTCATTTATGTTAAGAAATATCCTTTATATTTAGTATCCTGAAGTTATAATCATGATGTTTGTTTTCTTTACAAAACAGGCGTATAACAAAGATAAATATAGCTACAGGTTCTAAAGTCACATTTATGAAAAATCACCCGGAGCTTGGTCGACTTGATAGTTTGGATATATTTACAGGTGATTCAGTGGATGGTAAGTTAGGATTTTAAAATATTTTCATAACGTTTCATCTGTCAAAGGTTTTCATTTGATAGTCCTTATACTTCTTTTGGTTAATAGAATTTGTTCAAAGAATAACGGAGGATGCAGTACTTTCTGCTTTCCAACACCAACTGGGAGAACATGTGGATGTCAGGATAATGTTAATTTAGAAGCAGACCAAAAAACATGTCAAGGAGGTTTTCAAGTTTCCTTATTTCTTATATCCAAAAAAAAAACACATTTATATATATATATATTCGATAATTATGCCTAGTTTAAATGTTTTTATTATTTTTGATTAAAATTTCATTGACAGTATCTCGCTGTGACACCTCCCTACAGAATATAAATTTCCCTGACTGTCTTCCATATTCCGGGCAAACTTGTCCAGTTGCGTGCAAATCCGGATATAAGCTTGTTTCCGATGCATCTGTTACTTGTGATCAATCCGGACAATGGACTCCATCCCCAAATCCCTTCTGCATGGGTATACCCTAACAAAAATTTACTGTAGTTAAGTAGAGTTTTCTATAATAACTGCAGTAAATATTTTGACACTTTGATTTACTATAATATTTTAATCTAGAATTTATCTAAAGACTAAGAGCCTTAATATTTTTAAATTACATAGCATTGATTCAATAATTTGCAAAAATATTTATATAAAGCACAAATTACAACAACTATTATACTAATATAACTGCCCTAAGTGAAGGAATATTAATATAGAAAGCACAGAGAAATTCACTTTTACAAGGATAATCACTTCTGCCCCAGCTCGGGGTTGAACTCAAGACCTACGGAATCTGTCTCCTAGCAGTACTAGCTTAGACCGCTCGGCTATCTAGGCAAGTTAAAAAACTTGCTTTCGCTGCCGATGGAATTCTCACAACGCTGCCCTACAACGCGCTGTTCCTGTACCGCTAGGAGACAGATTCTGTAGGTCGAGAGTTTAACCCCGGGCTGGGGCGGAAGTGAGTATCCTTGTAAACGTGAATTTATCTGTGCTTTCTTTATTAATATTCCTTCGAGAACACTGATGGATTATGCAAGCGTAGGCCATTTATTTTAGGTTTCTTTGTTCAAAGAATTATTGTTTAAATAATTACTCATGCTATAAATATGAAATGGTTAGAAAGGTGCCTCTATTACCTCTGTAATTGTGAGATGGTTATATTACAAATATATGTTTAAAATCATACAGTTCATTCGAAGCCTGCAGGAGAATAAAAGTGCATGCAAAGATTCGATCTTGCTATATATAATGCTTCTTCTACAGCTTCTGGTTGTTCAAAGTGGTTACAAAACGGCAAACTCATAAATTGTCAGGCAATCATCCGAGAAACATGTCGATATGAATGCAGTGCATTATTCGAAGTGGATCCATTTGTTCAGAATGTTTCCTGTAATGAAAATGGAGAATGGAGTCATGATGTAAAAGATCTATGTTGTGAGTTTATTTCATTATTTATTTCAGGCAATTGGTCATGTTGTTTTTCTTCCTCAAAGGAAATCATTTTTCCAACTTTTTTTCAGTTCGATCATGTCCTTCGATAATTCGGAAAGGAAAACTGGATAAAGGTTGTCAACGAAAAATTGGTAACACCTGCTCCTTCTCTTGTGACATCAACTACAGTTCTTCCCTTCATTCTGCAAATATCATTTGTACATCAAATGGAACCTGGAACGAAAATACTAACGAATTATGCAAGCGTAAGATCAGATAACAGTTCATTGTTTGGCGTATACTAGTATTCTCAATAATATTACTTAAAACCTATAATTTCATGTAAAATTATCGATATATTTTTCCACAGATAGTACATGTTTTGTAAATAGACAACCGATAAAAACTTAGATGGTATCGTGCTATATGAAAGTTTATGGAAAACTTAATCAAGTCCATTTCTATTCAGAATATTTTTTTGTACTGGCATTATCTTGGAAACTGATCAAATGTACAATAAAGGAGTTGTTCTAAAAGAATGTGAACTCTAAAAAAACGATCAATGATCTTTTTCTTAGCTTCTGGTTGCACAAAGACGATACAAAATGGTAAACTCGTTAATTGTTCGTCGAATTCCGGAGAAGTATGTCAATATGAATGCATCGATCATTTTTATATTAATCCACTAATACCAACTATAACCTGCAGCGTAGGTGGTAAATGGAACCACGAGACAAACATTTTATGTGGTACATGGTATTTTATTTCGGTGAAATATATCTCATCAACATATATTTTATATATTTTAAGCAAAATAGACTCTAAAAAATGCCTTTCATTCTCCTTTGAAAGATTTTATTATATTTGTTAATCATTAATTTAAGACTATTCTTAAATGTGATAAATATTAGTTTATCTTTCGTTTATCTTTTTTCTCGTTTATTTTTTTTTTTTAAATCTATTTTGAATGTTAAAAATATTAATACATTTATCTTTTCAGTAAGGCTATGTTCATCAATTATCGCTCATGGAAAAATAGCACCAAATTGCGCGAGAAAAATTGGAGACCGTTGTTCATACATTTGTGACAGTGATTACCAATCATCAATTTCTTCCACAAGTATTGTTTGTACATCAGCCAACACCTGGAATGAAAATATCAATACAATATGCAAAAGTGAGAAATAATGATTTGAAGTACTAAAATTTGTTAACATCAACTGGATAAAGTTTTCAAATATATTTTAATGATCCCGTAATGGAAGATTTGGGGGTATACAGTCTTCGATCTGTTCGTCTGTTTTTGTCAACATACTTGACCTTCTGACTTTGCAGTTTAACTTGACTTTTTAAAATATAACCAAACTTTTAACTTGGCCTTAACTTTTGAACTGATATTGCTAGGGCATTCAACCTGTATTTCCATGAGTACAAGTATTTTTGCTCATTTAACCGTGACCTTTTGACAATTTAACCTTTGCCATTATTTCAAACGATTGGTGCCTTGGCTTTCATGTTTTACATGTGTATTTCTTGTGACAAAACCCTTCCTTGGATACCAACATTTTGTAACCTTTGACTTTGACTTCGGAGTTTGACCTACTTTTGATAAACATGAACCTTGGCCATATCTTTTTAAATGTTGGTACTAGGATTTTCGTATTTCACGAAGGTGTATTTCTTGTTACAAAACCGTACTAATATTTAATATTTTTTTATTTCTTGGCACTGGAGTTTAGTTTTGCATTCAAAAACTTCAACCTTGGCCATAAACTGCCATACGGGGGCATCAGTGTTTCAAATATCCTGTGTTCAATTTCAATATAATTTACATGTATCTTAAGCAAATATTAGTATTTAAGATATTAAAAATATTCATTGCAAATGCTAAACTTTGTGAACCTATTTTTACTACAGGAATAACGTGCCCGCTTCAAATACCAGATGGTTATGTATCCTCACAATGTAATGGACATATCGGAGAAATATGTTAGGTTGGTTGTCGAAATGAATCCAATGCAACCTCTGTACAGTTGATAGGTACATCACTTGGATCATGGAACAAAGATATTGACAACATATGTACACAATTAATTCGTATGTATATTTACATAAAAAAAAACCTACAAGAAAAAGTAATTTTTATGAGGTGTTTATATCGTTTGAAAAATTGATTTTCGATAAAAATGAGAAACAGTTAATTCATTAATATATGGATGAATGTTGAGACAAGTTTTTAGATTTGTATTTTTTCCCACCTTCTTTAGATTTCATTGTTATCTTATGTTTTTTCATAGAAATATCTCGTGTCGCATAAAGAATTTTTATCAATGACTTAAAAATGAATGGATACCTAGCAAAACAAAAATTGTTTCATCTATTGAATTTTATTTTAGTTTTCTTTTACAGGGAACATTTCCTCGCAGCACTTAACTGGAGACAGTTTTGAGTCATATGTCTTTATTGGAACATTGACTGCAGGCCTTCTTGTTATTGCTATTGTTGTTACAGTTTGTTTCTTAAAGAAAAGAAATTCCAATGGGTATCAAGACGCTCAAGCACAAGATGGACCACACGAAATGTTTCTTAATCCTTTGTATAACCTAAAATAGAAAGGCAACGTTCATGAATCAAAGTAGCACAAAAACATCTGAAAAGATTTCAAGAGTTATAATAATAAAGTAATCAGAAGAATTACTTTACAGTATTCGAATGAATATGTGGGAAATATCAAATTTATCTTTTCCCAATGCAGGAAACTTTTTTTCGAGGCAGTGAAGAAATGAAATCATAAGTACTCTTCAAATAATCGACGCATTTTCTACGTAAAATGTTGATAAAAGGAACATACAATTATTATTTTTCATCTTAAGATTTCTCCAAAACTCATTTTTTTCTATTTATTGATGCAATAAAGTTTCTGAATTATAAACATTGTTGTTTTACTCTTTGTTTACCATTTTCCTAATCTATATGTTTCTTTTAAATTTATATAATTATATAAAAGACACGGACATGTATACCGACACCGTTCTTTATTTTTTTTTATTACATACTTAGTTATAAATACAGAATTTTGCATATGCGATATGCCTGACATCACAATAACTGTATCAGCCCTGATATAGGTTATCAGCACTGCAGGGCTGTAACGGATCAATATCACACCCCTAGTAAATTAAACCACAAAACAGTACTTGTAATCATACACAATTTTTGGTGGGTTCATTTTCTATTAATTCTAACCTTTTGAAAAAAAGTATAATCTAATTTACATATAATAGATTATTTTCAAATACGGATGGAGTGCACTGAAATACATGTACATTTTGTAGAAGTAGCAACAAAACCAAACCATATGAGACAATAGACCATGTACATGTATTTAAGACGTCCATGCATGATTATTTACTTATTTCTTCTCAATATGTGCTGTATTTTATTACTAAGTATAAAATAAACTTAATAATACATACCCTTTTCCACATCACATCCTGTATCAGCCCTCGACCAATATCATCCCTCGGGCCTTCGGCGCTATGGCTAATATTGGTGTCTCGGTGTAATATGGAAAAGGGTATGTATTATTTTCTACTGAGTATCCTCCCTTAAAGGTCAAGTATAATATTTTTGTGAAAATTCATAATTATTCATTATTATAGCCTCTGGAGCAATATGAATGACATTCTGTGGTCTGTCTATTTTTTTTATCACCAATTTTCACCACTAATTGTTGTTTTATCTTACCCGTGTGACAATTGGATCATATATATTGTAAATCGCTTATCTCCCTTGTTGTGTGACTTAATAAAAGACAACGTGAAAAATGAAGTGCATATTATAATTACCGCTTTGGAACATTCTTGTTCGCGAGATGTTGCCATGTGTTCTTTTAAATGTACCAATAAATCGGAACAAGACATGAGTATATATTTATTTACTAAGAGCTTGAAAATGAGGCTATTATGAATATTTAATTTCAAAATAGATGGGTTTGAGCCCAATAAATAAAAATCGCTATAAATATGAGCAACATTTTACATAGACAAGTTTAGGCCGTAGGCGCTTGGTTTCAGGATGGTGTATTTTGTGGATTGTGTGTTTTTCTAGGTGTGTCTGAATACCCTCATCAAAATAAGAATAAAAAATCGCTAAAATTAGCACATTTTAAAATATCCTATTTACTGTACATAAAAAGAGTAAAGGAGCGTCACTCTCCATCTTGAAAATATATATCTACATTTTCCCTACCGGTGTCAGGTGAGATCTAGCTTCAAAAATGATTGAAGGACTACTCCCTATCAACTGTTGACCTACTTATGCCGTTTTAAACATCCAGTGAACCGAAACGTCCTCGATTCCTGCACCTGTTTATCGAGAGCAACGGAAGTGCCGATTTTAACGATGAAAAATTTTGTGGCGTCCTACGGAAGCCCAATAGTGTAAACCAAAAATAAATAAGGAAAAACGAAATTATTATATAAAGAAAAACGAAATTATTATATAAAGAAAAAGGAAATTAATAAATAATGAAAAACGAAATTTAAATATAAAGAGAAACGAAAATAATATAAATAAAAAACGAAATTATTAAAAAAAGAGAAACGAAATCATTCTGTAGATTCCTAAATATACGCATGGAATTAATTATCGCGTAATATCACGAGAAGCACCACACGCGAATAAAATTACTCTCCTTTATTTTTATAGTACTGAAATCTATAAAAAATCTCTTGACCAACCGTCCATTCGCGAATTATTATTCTCGCGATTTGACGTTGAAGGGCCCATTCGCGGAAATAAGTACTCGCGAAAAATAAGGAATCTACAGTATATAAAGAAAAACGAAATTATCAAATAAAGAGAGAAACGAAATTATTAAATAAATCAATTCGTTTTTCTTTATTGAATAATTTCGTTTCCTACTTTTCATAATTTCGTTTTTCTTTATATATTAATTTCGTTTTTCAAGTAGAAAACTGAAACTAAAATACGGAGTTTACAGATGTGCATGGTAAGGGCCTGAACCCATAAATCATTAGCGCACGCGTCTGTTAGACCTGATTTTGTTTTAACAATAAACAAATGTGATGTTTATCTTTGCACTCACCGACTCCCATATCGAATACATAACCATTACAATACATGAATGGGGGAAAATTAAACTTTGATATCTAATTGTAATATGCTTAGATTTATGTTTTTATCTTGCATTAACATGATTAATGTGAACTTTAACCAATCTGATAATTTGGCCAGTAAGAACTGGTGCGCATGCGTGGGTAGACATGGACGTGTAAATTTTAGCAGTGATTTTTGTGAGTAATTTGGTTCTATTTTAAAGTGTAAAGCTTGGAAAATTTGATACGCTGAAATATTTCAATGTCTCTGTATTGCATTGATGCCTAAAACGGACAAATCCGACGGAAAGCGTCGACTATCTTCTGATGGGAATACCCCAAAACCATCAACAAAGACTGTGAAAATGGCGGACACTAATTTAGAGGATATGGTGGACAAAATTTCTGTCATTGCGGAGGCTGTCCAAAAACTGCAAGTAGGTCAACAATCCCTTCAATCCATGGTTGAAAGTAAATTAGATAAATTCAAAAATGACTTTATAGCCAGTATAGACGAGAAATTTAAGGCGATGAAGGCAGATATCGACCTTGAACTTGGAGCTCACAAGGCCGACATAGATAAACTGGCACAGACAATTGACTCTATTGTTATGCGTACCGAAAGGCTTGAAAACAGAGAGCGAGTTCAGGATATAGATCGATCACGTTCTACTAGTGTCAATGGGGATGTGTTGTGTCAGATGCAGAACTTAGAAAAAACACAGAAAAACATTGAAAAAACAATAACTGACTTACAGTGTCGTAGTATGCGTGACAACCTTTTGTTTTTTGGCCTGGCAGAATATAAGGGTAACAGAAAAGAGGATTGTGTGCGTCTCATAGACGATTTTTGTGATGACCTACTTCGGCTCCGTAATGTTAAGCAGGACATTGAAAGGGCTCATCGGATAGGAAGAAAGAGGAATGGGGAGTGCAGACCAGTGGTAGTGAAATTTTCGTCGTTCAGAGCGAGAGAGAAAGTCCGCGCCAATGCTGGAAAGCTAGTGGACACAAGATATGCAATTCAGGAACAATTCCCAAGAGTAATACAGGAACAAAGAAAACAACTTTACCCAATTCTTAAAGAAGCAAGGAACAGAGGTAAAAAGGCAACATTGGTTGTTAACAGACTGTATATTGATGGTGAGGAGTACACAGGACCGGAAACACTAGAAGCTATGGAGACAACCAATAGGGAGGATCATGATGAGGCTGTAGGATAGGGATCTCAGGAGAATGGCAAACATACAAAAACTGTTTGTACTGAAGTATTGAAATTCATCTGTTGGAATATCAACGGTGGTTTTGCTACTAAAATTAAAGAACTTAGTTTCCAAAAGTTTTTATTGTCTTATGACATTATTCTTTTAACTGAATGTTGGCTTCAAAAAGATCTTGATGTAGACGTGGAAAATTTTGATTCTTATGTTTTTCCAAGACAGAAAAGCAGAAACACCCAAGGAGGGGGGATTGTAATTTTGATTCGTAAAAAATTTCACAACAATATATCGGTTGTAAAAAATCAGCACGATACTATTATATGGTTAAAAATACAGCGTCTTATCAGAAATATAGACCAAGACCTATATGTAGGTTGTGTATATATACCACCTAGTAATTCTACATTCTATCGCCTTTACGACTGTGACTTATTCAATGATCTGGAAACACAAATAACTTCATTTCAAAGTAAAGGAAAAGTTATGATATTAGGAGACATGAATGCACGGACTTCATCTAGGGAAGATTTCATAATTGATGACGTTCTTAATGAGAACAACCTGAGCCAAATGGAAACTATTGGTTATGAGTTGGACTATGATTTGCCATTACGTGTGAACCCAGATAAAAATATAAATGACAATGGTTCGAAACTATTGGCAATGTGTAAATCATCTGGGATGAGGATACTAAATGGTCGCCATAAAAATAAAATGGACAGGGATTTTACATTCATGGGATCCAGAGGGTTAAGTGTTGTAGACTACTGTCTTTCTACACCAGATATTTTCTGCCTGATCGAAAAATTCCAAGTGTCAAATTTTACTACTTACTCGGATCACGCACCGTTACATCTACATCTTTTAACCTCCCCTGTAGTAAGCACAGTAAGTGAAAACTCCGCTAATGACAGCTTTAACTCATCGAGATCATTTAAGTGGAATCCAGAATACCTTAATGAAGCACAAACTGCGTTATACACATGCCTTGATACACTTACGTCAGTAACTGAAAAGCCGGAGAGTGAGTCCCAGGAGTCTATGGACTCATCCGTTGACCTATTTACTGCAGAATTAACAAAAGTCATGGAGCCATTCTTTGAAATCAAACCCCATTCACAATCAACACAGCGTAAAGCAGCCTACTCAAGCAGAACACCGGTAGATAAACCATGGGTAACCCCGGAAATGAAAGCAAAATACAACAAATATAGATATCATCTTGGAATATTCAACAGAAATAAAAATAGTGCTACTCATAGTAACTTACTCCAGGCAAAGAAAGAATACAAAGGGCTTGCTGCAAAACTGAGACGGCAGTATTTACGTACAGAAGGAAATATGCTCGACCACATTCGTAAACATAACCCCAAATATTTCTATAAATATTTTCAAAAAAGAAAGCCACATCAACCAAATGTCGATCCCAGTATATTCTATGAACACTTCAAGGACCTGGCATCAAACTCAAACGCGACGACTAACGAGACTGTGAACGACGATAATGTGTGTGTGTTTGAAGAGCTTGACCGCGAAATATCCGAAACAGAAATACAGAATGCCATATCTAAGCTAAAGAAAGACAAATCTCATGGAACAGACTTGTTGATCAATGAATACTTTATTGAATTTAAACAATGTCTTCTTCCTATTGTACATAATCTTTTTAATAGAATTCTGTCATCAGGTATTTTTCCACATACATGGGCTAAATCGGTAATTGTTCCTGTATTGAAAAAAGGTGATAGGCTAGATCCAAATAATTATAGGGGCATCAGCTTAATTAGTTGTTTTTGCAAACTTTTTACTTCGATTCTGAATAATAGACTCATTGAATGGTCTAAGACTAATGATATTATTACAGATGCTCAATTCGGATTCCAACCAAGGGTGGGGACAGCCGAAGCAATTTTTAGTTTGTCGACAATTATTAGTACGTCTTTACGTAAGAAAAAAAGATTATATTGCTGCTTTATAGATTTTAAAAAAGCATTCGACACTGTAGAACGTTTTAAGCTTTGGAAAAAACTCAGTATGTACGGAATTAAAGGGAAATTACTAAATGTTATACGTGCTATTATGAGAATATAAAATCCTGTGTCAAATCAACAAGAATGATTTCAGAGGTCTTTGAAAATTCCCTAGGGTTGTTACAAGGAGAAGTTCTGTCACCTATCCTTTTTTCATTGTATGTAAATGATTTTGAAATTGAGTTCATAAAAAACGGTAATGTTCCCCTTGAACTGCAAGAATTGAATCTTTTTACCTTGATGTATGCAGATGACATGGTTTGTTTTGCTGAATCTGTACAAGAACTACAACAAATGTTGAATACTTTGTATGATTATGCTTCAAAATGGGACCTGACCATTAATGTTGATAAAACTAAAATTGTTGTTTTTAGAAATAGGGGGAAAGTGCATGATAATGAGAAGTGGCATATACATAATGAACAAATAGAAGTTGTAGACAAATTTATGTACCTTGGTGTTTTATTAAACTACAATGGAAATTTTAATGTTACTCAAAAACAATTGGCTTGTCAAGGTAGAAAAGCAATGTTCTGTCTAAAATCTAAGGTTAGTCAATTGAGTTTAAATACTGAAACTATGTTCTCACTTTTTGATACATATGTTAGTAGCATACTGAACTATGGCTGTGAAGTTTGGGGAAGCCATAATGCATGTGATATTGAGAAGATACATTTAGAATTTATTAAGAGTGTTTTATATGTTAGAAAAAATACAAATACTTCTATGATATATTTTGAAACAGGTAGACTGCCTATGAAGATTATACGACTTTTCCGAATTTTAAAATTTTGGTTCAAAATATTACAAAGTAAGAACTGTATTTTGAGATCATGTTATGAGAAATTGTTAGAGGAAATTGAACAACCAAAGAACAAGATTAAAAATTGGGCTTCTAATATTAAAGATAAATTATTCGAAATTGGTATAGGATATATGTGGACTGACCAAGAAAGAATTAGTTATAACAGCCATTTCTCAATTATAAAGCAAAGAATTATTGACAACTATGTACAAAATCTCCTTGCTGATATCAATAGTTCATCTAGATGTATGTTATTTAGATACATTATTGATCACTTCACACTGCAATATTATTTGTTGAAACCTATTCCATCCATTTATAAAAAGCAAATTAGTAAGATAAGACTGTCATCACATAATTTAGCTATTGAAAGTGGACGCCATAGAAATATCTTGCGCGAAAATCGAATATGTGAAGTTTGTAGTTCTGAAATTGAAGATGAATTCCATTTTGTTTTAAAGTGTCCACGATACAAAGGTTTACGAGTAAAATATATTAAAAAATACTACTGGGAAAAACCATCTATGTTTAAATTCATACAGTTGTTATCTGCACATAATGTTAAGGACCTTTGTAATTTGGGAAAATTTTTGTACCATGCCTTTAACTTACGTGATGAATGTCATATTGCCTTATTAACAAATTAAAAAATGGTTTGTACATTCTCCATCAAGATATTGATTGTATAATAACTATGCTGACTGTTAAAAAAAATACCCTCGCTATGCTTTACTGTTTACATGTTATAAATTTATAATGTATACAATAAGATGTATGTCTTACGTAATAAAGTGAATTGAACTTTTCAAAAAAATTCGACGAGATGTTGACGTTAACAATTGGTTAACATTATAGCTTTCTTAAACCTTGCTCGAAAGGTCTAATGAACAGCAAATAATGAATCTGGACGCGCAAATAATGACTTTGGACATAAAACATTAAAAAGATTATCCTAATAAATTGCACAAATATTTAAGATAAACATGAAGGTTAAGATTCCGTTGTTTACAACATGTACTGTTTAATTTTTAACATTTAGGAAATCCCCATGGCTTTACAGTACATGCATTAGAAAATGCTGTAAAATAATACGTGACCGATTGGACTTTGTGGGTTTGTTTGACATTGTGAAAAAAATGTTTATTGCCCCCTCCCTCCTATTCGAAATTTAACCAAGCAAGTATACATGAATTCATTGTCTGTCATACGAATATATCGATATTTGATATTTTACGTTTTTTTGTCAACTTTTAGAGATTGTCACTTTACGTTACTTGTACTAGAGTAATAAAAAAAACAATTAATTTTTATAAACATTTTAGGAACAATCTATGAAAATGTAAGGCATTTTCGAGGGATATTATACAGAACTGGTGATTTCATTCCTTGTTAGGATATATAAAGTATTCCGTCTAAGAAAATAATTCAGAATGCTTTCAATTTCTTCCAGTTGACGTTTTTCTAGAAAATATTTATATTAAATAGCTTCCATTATATATTTATTCAAACAGTAAAACTTCAGTGTTCATGCACTCAAATGATTGTTCCTCAATTTTACTTTTCACAATATTTGTTTTTCTGCAGCACTTGTTTTCTTTTGTGCCGGCCTCTTGACACAGTTACCAAAAGAACATAGGAAATCGTAATTATTTAAGATTGTATTGTTTCCCAATATTTATTCTCAACTAAATTAGGTTGAAGTAATTCATATCAAAATATTTTTCATGAAAGCGCATTATAACATCAGATTTTTCGCAAAGCAGGCCTGTAGGAAGCATTTTCCGTTTGGGACACAACAAAGAAATGTTATTTCATGAAAGAAGGGCTGGGGCAGATAAAAATTTCCTTGTTACGCCTTAAAATTTCAAAGTTTCTAGACATACTTACATTTATCACATGTGCTTGGGGACGGGGAAATGCATACTCTCTGATTCTGATACTAAAACAGGACATTCTGTGTTTAAGCAGATGGTATGAATTTCTTTAAAAAAGGTTAGTTAAGCTAAAAATTTGGATTTTTCAGTTGTAATATTTTGTGAATATGTCATTGAAAAAATATTTCAATTTTAACAAGTCAAAGAGCCTTCGGGATACGGAACACCGGAAGGGGGTCCCTTTCCAAGCACGTGTGATAGTTACATCATAGGATTCACACGGATGATATATCCGACAATGAGGTTATTTCTTTTCTGTTCATTGTTTATCAATAAATGTATAGTATGCATGAAAAAATTATCCCCGGTTCAAACGGCCATGTAATGTAAAAAAAAAAAATCTACAATGTATAATATTCTTTCACCTGTGAAAGTCCTGGTCATATATGTATGATGAATAAGATAAACAATACATAAATTAGATTTTTCTAAAACATTTTTTGCGGAAATATTGAGTGTTTGAGTACAGGGGATTAAACACCAGTTACGTACATTCACTAGGATGATCCCTTGTCAGTCGTGTTTTTCATTTGAATTTTCCTCGGACGAAACAAAATCGGTCGAAGAATGATCAAATGCGTACTTTCCTTGATTGGCTCAAACATGTAAATCCTTTTCTAAACTGAAATTAAGATTTACATGTAACTCTGGTATATCAACATTTCTGTTCCCTAAAATTTACCATTCTTATAATCAAGAGCAATATAGTATATATTTATATAACATCTTGATTCTGACGAGTATCTCTAATGGCGTCACAAAAAGGAGAGGTAACTCTACAAATGAACATTATTTTTAGCGATATTCAACCAGGTAAATAAAGATAACAACGAGGTTTCAAATTAAACGAATATTGTAATTCCCTCTTTTAACTATTATTTTCAACATACAGTGGACCCTCAGATATCCGGATGTTTCAGTATCCGGACGACCTTTCATGGGAACAGAATGTTTTAATGTTATTTTGTTTTGTTTAACTGGTAATTCAGATATCCGGACGCTTCACATATCCGGACAAATTGACTAGGAACCAAAGCGTCCGGATAAATGAGGCTCCACTGTATATCATTTACAAGCATATCTATTTCCTATGAATTAGACCTTTAACATATCATCACTGTTCATGATAGCCATTTTCTATCATAGTTTGCACATTTGTAAAACAAATGGTCAAAAAATGTTATAATTGATTTCTTTTTTATTTTTTTTGAAATTGCTTATGATGCATCCTGCACATCGCATTTAGTACAGCCGCTATACCTTTCAGCTGACAAATGTCCTTTAATTTTAGCATAGCTACATGGTAAATGACATCTTGTAGGCAAAGACCAACAAAACATGCATTTCTACTTTTCTTTCTTGCTAAATACCCCGGTAGAGGATTCTACCCGTTGAAGAACGCACACGTGCTTTTCTTTACCTTTGTAAAATACACTTTAGATAGAGACAGCTTATAAAATGAGTATATTTGTGATTTATCGAGGTTTAATATATTCTCATTGTGTCTAAAAAGTAAGAATAATAGATAATTTCCTTTTTGCATTTAATCTTTTTAATAGATTGATTGATTGTATATTGTTTAACGTCCCTCTCGAGAATTTTTCACTCATATGGAGACGTCACCGTATGCCGGTGAAGGGCTTCAAATTTTGACCTTTACTCGGCACTCGGGGCCATTGAGCAGTGAGGCATCTCTATCGTGCCAACGCCTGCCGCTGACACGGAGCCTCGGTTTTTAAGGTCTCATCCGAAAGACCCGCAACTTTCACTTCAAAGTGCCGAGCGTATGGCGAAGGAACAGTTGCTACCCATTTTATCGACTGGGTCAGTCGCGGCCGAGATACGAACTCACGACCTCCCGATCACGGAGCGAGCGCTCTACCGACTGACCTACCGTAAACGGTTTTTTTAATAGAAGTAAGTATTGATCTGTAAAATAATAATTTGAAAGTAAGTATACCAAGTAGATTTTAATAGTATCCGTCCCTTGTCAATTTCTTTTTTGATATTGTCTCAAGCGATATGTGCATGTTTATAAAAAGAGGGCAAATTAGGTGCTTCTGTTTTTTTCTCGAGGAGCCGATAAGGCAATCGAAAGCCAAATTGAAAACCATTCGTAAGTTCTTTTGTTACTTCTAAATTCGGATAATTTGTAAGAGAATTTTTTAAAGCTGCAGTGTTTATAGGTGAATTTGCTTATTTAAAGTTTTGACCTTTATTGGTTGCAGCGGTGCTGTTTGAGGCCTTTGAGGTAGAAAAGTATCATTTTTTGCACAACTCGATTTTGGGTGCTTTCCTTTACAAAAAGAACATAAATGCACTGAAGCAGACACCAGTTTGGTTTGATGCATGCTATGCAGCGAGGCTAAGTTCCGGCCTGGGCGGGACATCTATCAAGCATAGCCATATATCGGAATTTAATTTTGACCAATTTCGGTAAGAGATTGCTTGACGCACTCTAAACTGTTCGTCGTAATTTCTCCATCCCATGCCCGGAAATTTCTTCGCTGCGTCGCGAATGACAAACATATATTGAACCAATTCGGCTGCCTTCCCTGGGTGCCTTTGCATATATATGTGCATGAATAACAGAAAAGCGTCAGTCCATCTATCGATGGTTGCTATCTTCTCATTCAAAACTTTGGGCTTAGCCTCAAGTTACCCCTTATCATTTAGAACAAAATTACTACTCGCAGCGAACTGCTGCAATTCAGCGTTTCCCTTTGTAAGCAGGGCTACGTTTATATATGAGGAGTCAAAATTTCTAAGTCCCCACTTTTATTTTTTCAAAAAGTTAAAAACTTTAACTTCAATTTACTAGTTGCTTACAAATTTGCCTTTAGTTTGTAATACTTACTTGTCGTGGCCAAAAAAATTGTAATCGATTGTGTAATTACTCGACCGTGACCGTTTTTGTTAAAAAGCATGAAGTTCGGGTTTCATATGTTTTTCGGGTGTATTCTTCATGTTTGTTGCTTCCATGTGTTCTCCATCTTCAATTGATAACGAAAAACAGAAAAAAGCTTGAATAAAATGCGGTCTATGTCCACACAACAATGTGCAAGTGAAGTTAAAATGGCTCAAGTTGTTCGCAGTTAACGAAAGTGATGTTTATTTTCAATGTATGACTTTATTTTACTGACAACCTTTATAATTATCGCCTGAAAAACCTACAAAGCATGCCTGAATTCCTTTTAATCGTTAGAAATCGCTAGATTTTCAACAAACACCACAAAATCATCCCAGGGTTTATCCAGAAGAATCAAGTGAACCGGAACCGGAAGTGCCCTCCCCTCAATGTCAAACTGGAGGAGTGGGGAATACATGTAAGAATACGTTATGTAACTATTGTAGACAAGGCACAGACAATTTCGATAAGCCCCCTTGTCATCCTAATCTCAACCCGAATACGCATGTATGGAGGCAGATAGAACGGAGTGTGAGACAGCTTTTCCAGCAGAAGAATCTAGCGGAATTAGAGGACGATCTAGTCTCTACATGGAAAAACATTCAGTAAAAGTTTTTATCTTAAATAGTGTGAACTCTTCGAGGAACGGTTATTTTGCTGTGAATTCGTTTGAATGGATAATAATGCAATATTTAACGTTGTGAATTTTTGATTCTAGGGTGGCTTAACGTTTCTGCATACTGTGTTAAAACGCTTCAATAAAATAAATGAAGTTAGAAAAATTGTTTTTTCTACTTTATTATCCTGTATACTTATTAAATCATTAAGTTAAAATAATTCAATATAAGAGCGGTGTAAAGCAAAAACTTGCCTGGGGACTTAGAAATTTTGACTAGTATAGTTGTCCGCCCAAATTTTTTGTTTTAAAGCGATTGGCACATGGGCACCTATATCGTCCCCAGCGCAAACCTCCATGTTTGGCATCGGCCCGAAATTTTCTGCCGGTGACAGGGCATCTTCCTCCGGGACTGGCCATGAAGTAGAAAAATCTAATTGCCTACTCTTATTGTTGGTAATGAGCGGCACATGCTCCTCCGCCATTCCCGTGGAGGCTTGAACGTCTTCCTCCCAGGCATGGGTACTTGTACCAGTCACAATCCTCTCGAGCTCAGGGTCTGCCCTGGTGTCAGCGTGGTGGACAGCGATTAGGTTTCTTCTCCCCCCTCTGCCCTGCTGCTGCCTGGCTCCCTTGGTCCGCTTGTTTGCCCTGGTGTACTTGGCGGTGGCTTGGGACTTTCTGGCACTAAAGGGTGGCATGATTTTTCGATTTTTGCTGAACCGTTCTCGGAGGTTTTAGGTACTTCAAAACAATTACCAAAAGTGCAGAAACGCTGGGAAAGCTAGCGAGGAAGAGGAGGAAAACGCCACGTGTGCCCCTCTTTTATACTCGCGGCAATCGGGGGAAAGTGTCAAAAGATCTAGTAGACCCCCCCTGTGTTTTTCGGAAATCAATTAAATGCGTTTATTTAGCGATTGCTTTAAACGACCTTTTGACAAATTTGTATCTAACTTTAACCTTTATGATCAATTGCACTGAAATAAAGCAGAAGAAAGACTTTCTATATACAATACAATATACAGTTTTATATATGAAGCCATTATTCTATAGGGCGACAATAATGTAATTTTGATTCAATCGAAGCTTATGAATAGTTTTTCCATCGCTAATATTAAGAACAAAGGTTTATTAACGTTTTTTTCTGTCATTGAAATAGTTATATACAATTTTGCAAGAAAAAATTCCGACACCAATGTTGCAGCTCATATTGCTTCAATGATTAACAGCTTGAATTTTGTAATACATCTATTATATATAAATATTTTTTAAAAGTCGCAATTATAAAAAGTTACCACGATGTATAAACTATTGATATAAATTTTAATTTCATGGTTTAGATATACACAGAGAAATATGCTCAAGTAAACAGAAATTGTATTCCATGAAGAATTTTCAGTCTTGGTCCCCTTGTCATAACAGATATCAAGAGTATATGCTTAAATTATATAATGTTGTTTTCAATCTTTTTTTTACTCCTCACAGGAAACCTATCAGGAGTTAATTATGAAGCGTTAAAAGTAAATATTTACATAAATTATAAGTAGTACATTAAAGGATACGTCTCAGATTTGAAGAGTCAAGTGCTTGTTCATGGCCAAGAAAGTAAATTTTTTGAAAATAGCCAAGGCAATAAGTTTATGTCCAATATCTTTACGAGGAAGAAAAAAAAAATTCATATAAATTTTTTTTCTAAAGCATTGAAAGAGAATATTCAAATCAGAGAAAGATTGAATAATTTTACTTGCCTCACTTGGTATATATTACGTTCCTGCATTTATCATATTTATTTAACAATTCTATAACCATTTGTCTCTGTGTTTAAAAATAAAATAACTATTTATGAACAGATACTCTTCTTTTACTGATTTAAAAAAAGAAAGATTTTTTGAATGTTACCTAACCAAACTACTATATGCATACACCTTTCGGTACTCAGAAGTAGGTCAAACTTCAAAATCAATGTCACGAGGTAAAAAAATCATAGTCTGTGGAAAGGTCTTGCAACATGCATGAAGAACAATGGGCCAGGAAAACTAAAACTTACACGTGTATGGGAACATCGATTTTTTTGGGTAGTGTAGATTGTAAATAAAAATTATTGTTTAAATCATGACCCCGGGGATAGGGCGGCGCCACAATTGGAAATCCAAGTTTTACAATCCAATATAAAGGAAAAATCTTTTTCTCGAGACCCACTGGGACTAAAATATGAGACTTTTGTGGAAGCGTTTTGGGGTAGTGGTGATTCTCTATTGTTCAATTTACAACTCTCCGGGGTAGGCCAAAATATTTGAAACCTTTTTTCGGGGGTGAAAAAAAATGCAAATTGTTAGAATCATGACTACCGAGGTTAGGGCGATAGTCCGCAAAAGGAAATCAAAAGTTTTATATTTCAATAATAATGTGTTCTGTTCGAATTAAATAATTTGGAGTAAGACAATCGTCAAAAACTGTTAGACACCTAAAACCACTCGAATATACAAATGCAGTAGTATTCTTAGTCGAATTTATACCTCATTTAAACTCCCTGTCTGTTTAGAGTGTTTGTTACAAATTCCTGAATTTAGAAAAAAAATCACAAAACAAAAATAGCATGTTAAAGCACCATGATTCAAGCTAAAAAAAATTACAAATTGTTTAGCTGTCGCAAGTGCTTTTCCAGACAAACACAGATCCCAATTTCTTTGTTCAATAATATAACGAAAGAGTGACTTGAAAAAATAAATTCAATGGAATTACGAGACAAAAATCAAATGAGGTTTGGAAATTTGATATTTTGGATATTTGATGTAAAATTGTAAAAAAGAGTTTTGATTATTTAAAATTTGAATATATGAATCAAACTTATAACTTATTAAGCAAACGAGACTTCTAAAATATAAAAAAAGGTGGGATCAGGTGCTATTGAGGAGCGAGCATCTCTTGACGACCGATCACACTCGTCTTGTTTTCCTTGCCATGATTGGGAAAAAATCCGTAGACCCTAGATCATTGCCTAACAATTAGTTAAAATAAATATCAGTCAGGATAATTTAATTATGGACTCATTGGTGTTGATTATGGTTTGCTATGCACCAGAAAAATATCAATATTGACCGAGGCAAAAACACCAAGAGTCCCTTATTATTTTATAATAAAGTCTGGATTTGAATGAATAAGACACTGAGGGCTGCATGACGACACCATTTTCATTTGCGTAGTTTCGTAGTTAATTTTTGTAATAAGTCCGTAAACAATTTGCAACCTTAGTGTTTTCCCTTCCGAGCTTTGCTATGCATGTATGTAAGACGTCCAAATGTTTAACCCCCTTCCCCGCAGTCACGCATTTTAACGCATATACGATTTCCTATTTCTAACGCAAATCACGCATATACCGTTTCCCCGCAATCACGCATTTTCACGCACTTTAAAAAGTTCATTTAATCGTTACTTTAATGACTATTTCCTTTTATTTTATACTTGAAAAAATCTAATCAAATAAGAAAAGTTATTTTTGTATTAAAATATAGCGTCATAATATTAGTTACGTTAAACCTTAGAGAAACGTGTACCACGTTAAAAGGTGCTTGCGGGGAAATGGTAAATTTCTATTTCCATAACGTGAACATTCAGTGTATGTTGCATAACAGTACAGTAAGTTGTAAAGTGTTAAAAATAATCATGCGAAAAGTTTTTTCTACTTTTTTCTCTGCTCAGGTACAAAGCTAGCTGTAGCCGTTGCAACCGTAGAGTGTTTTGAGGGTTTCCATTCAGATGATTTAAACAAGATTTATTCCCTATCATCTTGTATGTCTAAATTCCCAGATCCCTTCATTATTCAACCAAGTTCAATTTGTTATCAATTTGTTATACTAGTTTCTGTACAGGCACTTGACGTTACTTATTTTTCTTGTAATAAAAAGATATTCCCCTACCTAATGATGAACAAGGTACACATCGGCGCCATCTTGAATTTTTCCAGATCCGTCACATCAACCTGTATTTTCGTCTGAAATTTTGTTGAAAAATTTCCTGCAAGCATATTCTTTCTGTTTCAGTCTTTCAAGGTCTAAACTTACGGACAGTTCAACCAGAAGCGTGCATCGCTCTTGCAAATATTAGAAATTCGTCGTCAAACTCGATCTACTGCTTCAAAAATCCCAGAAATGGCTATACGAGAACAAAAAAAAAATTAGGTTTCAACAAACGTACATTATTATATGAGATCAGTTCTGGTGTAACAGTCGCAGTTTAATTTCATTAAATAAATTAAATATATCACAATGTTTTACCCATAATTATAGCGTAATTTAGATAATGAATTGGTAAATTTGGGAATTAAATTAAAAAGCAATGAATTAAAATACTTGAACTCCGGCAAACACTGTTGCACATGTACATATACTTTCGTGTGTACTCAAAAAAATATAAGAACTATTATTATAAAAATGTTAAATATACAAATGTTGTTCTGTTTGAAATAAATAATTTAGAGAAAGCCAATAGTCAAAAACTATTAGACTTACACGTACAACCACTCGAAAATACAGATAAAGTAATGAAGTCGGATTAAGACCTCATTCAAACTTCCTGTCTGTTAAGAGTGTTTCAAATTGCTGAAATTAGAAAAAAACAAGAAGAGCATATTAAAGTACCACTATTCAAGCTTAAACTTCTGTAAGTTGTGTAACTGTCGCAAGTGCTTAGACAAATAAGTATATATCTTATTTTCTTTGTTCAATAATATAAAGACAAAATCCAATGGAATAATTAGGCTTTTGGAATTTTAGAAGTTAGACTGATATCGACAGTGTTTCAAACACAAATCGGGTTTGGAAATGTGAAAAGTTTAGTAATCTGTTTTGCAGTTCGTCTTTTAATTATCTTGGAAATAATGCTATTTACTCCACAAGTGATTGTAGCATTTGGAATAATAACAATTCACGAGTATTTTTGTTTCGGTAAGTTCATTTTTCATCACGAATGATAAAACTAACCTATGCTTTCTTGTTTATTCCAGGCTTTGTGGTGGGGGTATAAAAATGTTTCGATTAGAACAACCTGCTTTAAAGCAATGAATGTTAACGTATATTTTCTACTCAAGAAATAATATATTTGCCCAATTATGGTTCTGTTTAAGAAAACATACTGTGTTCCTTTGATTCGTTCCACTTTCAATTCGCAATGGGACAGGGACAATCTCTAATTTTCATGAAAAGTTAGCCTATTTTCACTATTTTGTTAGATTCGTAAACTGTTCCAAGCCCATGCTTATGCCCTTAGCTACCACTCAAAATACAGATCAACACGTGCACATACCATGCATTTAAGAGATAATGACTCAATCAACTCTCAAGCTACAATTCATCAGATGAAGCATTCCCGTTTTTCTGAGGAAATCCTTGAAGAGGGATTTTTGACTTGAGTTTTGTATGTCTAGTCCATAGCCAATTAACGGTAGTAGTGACACTAAAGTGTCATATATCAATAAAATATACAAGGCCTGGATGCAATTCCCTCCAAATGTACACATGAGATATTCTAACAATAAAATTACCTATAATAATATACATTCAAACATTAGGTTTCTCTATTTTTGTCTAAGTTTTGACGCCTGCGTGGCGCAGTGGTTAGAGCGTCTTCTTTAGATTGGCGAAAGTGAGTAGATCCTTGAATCGCGGGTCCGAATTCCACTGTTGAACAAGGAGACCGGCTCTTCGATTGAGACCGTATAAACCGAGATCCCGTGTCGCAGTAGGTACTGGCACAAAAAGAAAGCCCACCGCCGTGAATGCCGAGTATAGGACAAAATTTGCAGCTTTCTTTTGGCAAGTGCTGTCGTCTCCATACGAGTGAGAAATTCTCGAGAGGGACGTTAAACAACATTCAATCAGTCAATCTTTGCACTAATTTTTGACCGGTTCTTAAAGGTACTTGGACACAGATTTGAAGTTAGTATTTTTTCTATAACAAAACGACTTATATATTTGAATAGCATTTCACGCAAAAATTAATTAAAATCATATGAATTTCATATAAAAGATATTAAAATTTCAAATTTTCTAGCGGGTTTGATTGACACATCCTTGCATTTATTAATTTATTATTTATTTTTAATTTATTATGTAATTAGCCTCTGCCATCTTATACTGTATTATGTTTTGAAAGATTGATTGTATGTTGTATGATTACGTTGTTTAATGTCCCTCTCGAGATTTTTTACTCATATGGAGGGACCACCATTTGCTGGTAGAGAGCTACAAATTCTGTCTATGCTCGGAACTCAGGGCCACTGAGATGTGAGGGATCTTTTTCGTGCCAACACCTACTGCGAAACGGGACATCAGTTTATATCGCCTCATTCGAATGACCGATGTTTTGAAAAACTTTATATATTCTTGAAATTCAAAATACCAAATAACTTCTCTTTCCATTTGTGATTTTTTCCCTGTCCAAAATCTGATTAGCACGGACTAAGTGTAAACGTGCTAGACTGTACGGAGTATTTATGGTGTGTTTACTTTTGAATTTTTAGCTCACCTGAGCCAAAGGCTCAAGTGAGCATTTCTGATCACATTTTGTCCTTCGTCCGTCCGTCCGTCTGTCCGTCTGTCCGTCCGTCTGTCTGTCCGTCTGTAAACTTTTCACATTTTCGACTTCTTCTCAAGAACCACTGGGCCAATTTTGACCAAACTTGGTACAAAGCACCTTGGGTGAAGGGGAATTTAAATTGTTAAAATGAAGGGACATATCCCCTCGCAAGGGGAGATAATCAAGAAAAGAGAAAAATAGGGTTGGGTCATTAAAAAATCTTCTTCTCAAGAACCACTGGGCCAGTAAAGCTGAAACTTATGTGGAAGCATCCTGG
>PRKT01000097.1:266790-281516 GCA_003671525.1 Saccostrea glomerata | reverse complement strand
GAAAAATCTTTGAAAATCTTCTTCTCAAGAACCACTGGGCCAGAAAAAGTGAAGCTTATGTGGAAGCAATCTGGGGTAGTGTGAATTCTAAATTGTAGGAGTCATGACCCCCGGGGGAAGGGGCGGGGCCATTATAGGGGAATCAAAGTTTTACATAGAAATATATAGGAAAAATCTTTGAAAATCTTCTTCTCAGGAACCACTGGGCCAAAAAAGCTGAAACATATGTGCCCATGGAAGGATCATGGGGTAGTGTAGATTTCAAAATGTCTAAATTATATCAGTGGGGTAGGGTTGGGATGCATTTTGTATAACAAGGGGGAAATCTGGTAAAGAACAGAATGGTCAAAGCTTCTCAGGTGAGCGATGTGGCCCATGGGCCTCTTGTTATGGAGTTTATTTCTTTTTTGTGATGCATATTTTTTAAAAAAAATGGAATTAAGGGTGTATATCACTTGACTTGTGCAAATCTTCGAACCGATGCAGTGATCTTATTACCAGGTATGGGTATGTTTACAGCGTTCGACGCGTTTTCTCGATATGCATCAACTGCGTGAATTGGCGTATGTAAAAATACGCACTCGTCTCGTGCAACTAAATTTTTCTTCCAAATTTGAATTTTATTTCTTTTTTACATTTGATTCAACTCAATGATTATTCAGATGTATGATTATTATGTTGTTTGTTGTGGTTTTAAAATGTCTTGATCATGCAAACTCATGACATGTGTTCTCATATGCCTTACCATCGGAGATTGCACAAGTCAATAGCCAAGCCAAAAAAAAAAAAACATTCAAGTGTAACGAGCGCATTGGGGTATATATCGTTACAATAAGACAAGGTATCTGAAAGAAACATGGCGGAATATTGGACAGTTGGTATGAAACAAGTCTTGCATTGATAAAAATATTGCGTTTTTAGAATTCATGTCAGCTTTAATATAAAACTTCTTACAAATGTTGTTCTGTTTGAAATGTAAAATTTGAAGTAAGAAAATAGTCATATGTTGACTTTCACGTACAACCACTTATGCAAGATGCAGTAAGGAAGTCTGATTTAAACCTCATTTTTACTTTCTTTCTGTTAAGAGTGTTTCTAAATGCTGAAATTAGAAAAAAACCACAAGACGAGAATAGCATCAAGCATGAGCACATTAAAGTACCAAAGTTCGAGCTTAAAATTCTATTGTTTGTTTAGCTGTAGCAAGCTCTTCTCCAAAGAAACAAAGATTTTTTTGTCTTTGTTCAATGATATGGAGAAAGCGTCATTTGAAAAAAAAATCCAATGGAATTATGAGGCTTTCGAATATTTAGAAGTTGGATTGATATCGACATTTTCAAAAATCAAATCGGGTTTGGAAATTTGATATTTTGGATATTTGAAGTAAACATCTAAAAACTCAAAGAGAAAAAAGGTGTTTTGGGAACTGTGGTTTAATCAATTTTCGTTTGCATCAATTTTCGTGGAATTTTGTAAAATAAACGTTTTTGAGGAGACGTAATTTCGTGGACAGAAGCATTGCCTGTACAAATAAAGTACATATTTATAAATGAACATTTGAATTTATGGATCTGTTCATCAACGAAAACCTTGAAAATTGGTGCTCAATGAATAATATTTACGTTTGCAAAAATCTCTCTTAGATAAACCCATCGAAGAGAAAATACTTTCAATTCTGTGTGAATTTCATTTCGGGGTCAGAGGTCATACCGCGACCGGATCACAGAGCGATGTGATATTTTGACCAAACACTTTCTAGATTATTGCGCGTCACTATATAGCAATAGGTTGGCCCATTCGTGTAATCAATACAATTTAAATTGAAATATTTGCATATCCACTGCACTCTCCCACTATGAACATGGAGTCATCATTTGCATTCATAGCACTATAGACGCAAGTGCTTCTACAATGAGTGCAATTGCTCTACACTCGTTTATAACAATCTCTACAACACTTACATTTCGTGCTGAGAAGTATATATACGAAATGTTTCATAAGAGGAATAAAAATAAGTTTTTAATAATATTCTTTGAAAAAAAGAAATTCAGAATATTTAAAATTGCTGATTTATATCTTTAAAATTTTAATTTTGGTCAATGTATTTAGTTGTAAAATAAAACATTTTAAAAATTGTAGAGAACTGCCATATTTTTATTTTTTGTACCATGCATATTTGAATAAAGAACGATAACTCTTCACACTTGGGTAATAACATTCAGAAAGAAAAAAAATCTTTAACTAGTATATTTAAAGAATGATTTCAGCTATTAAAAATAAATATAAAAACTAAAAAAAAATTATAGAAAAGCATTCTGGAATAATAATCATTAAAAAAGCATTCTCTTTTTTATCATAGTGTTAAATTATTGATTTTCGTCATAGGGTTTAAATAACGTTGATCGATGACGTCACAACTGCAACAAAACAAAAATGTGATAATGGCGCTGCTTGTATTCAGATAACTGTGTTTGAAAGGGAAATACTTTATAAATATGTTTGTGATTTATTAGAGAAAAGGAGCATTAATCAGGTTTACTGATTTTAAAGCCCTATGTTGTTCTTTACTGAAGACAAGAAGCTGAGTCGTTATGTAAGTCAGGATTTCCTCTGATATTCTTGAAAAAAAATCAAAGAATGCAAATATAAGTAATAAACAACGATTATACAGTGAACATGGCATTATGAATAGCAATAGCTCTGCTTTACAGAATTTTATCACGTGACCAACTAAAAGTTCATTTCCCAGAGAATTTTTTAACATTGTTGTTCATTTCTTAATTGATGAAACCACAGAATAAAAAATTTGAATGTTTGAATCAAACCTTAAAATTTCTAAATTTCTAAAACATTTGAAAGTTGAAATATAGAGGTTTGTAGTATATTTTAAATCATCATAAGACAAAAATGTTACTGAACCTTAGATTGTTAAGCGCAAACTTTCTAAACAAATGGTAGATTAAAAACTCAAAAGTTCAAAACTCGAAAACCTTTTTTGGGAATTCGAAGTTTGAGTATTTAAGTTAAAAATCTAAAAAAAAAATTTAAATTCTAAAATATGAAATTTCAAAAATTTAGATTTTTTGAGCTAAAATTTTAAATTTCAATATACTAAACAAGAAATTTGAACTGAAACATTATTAAACATTTCAAACTCTAAATCATTTTAGAAATTTGAGTTGTTAAAAGTGTTACACTGACCAAATTGTATGCATTTATTGAAAGAAAATAATGGAGAGTGTCACAAGATGTATTTTCTATGGATTTGCTCTACATGTACACTTTAAGATGAGCAAAATTGGTAACCAATCAATTTAACTTCCTCATTGTCCGTTATTCATAAATGTGAAACATTTAGTCATCCTTTTTGCAGTTATTGTTTATTTTATCTAGAAATAATGCTTTTTCTTCCACATGTGATCGTAGCATTTGGAATAATTGCAATTAATGAGTATTTCTGTCTTGGTAAGTTATTTTCATCATTACTAAGAAAAACCAACCTGTGCTTTCCAGTTTATCCCTGGAGAACTTTGGAGGGAATATAAAATGTTTGGCTTAAATAACTTATTGTAAATCGATGAAGTTTTGCAGCATTAAAATACCGATAATAAAAGAAATATTTATCTAGCATACAAACCTAAGATTTCTCTATTTTTGTCTAATTTTTGACGCCCGCGTGGTGCAGTGGTTAGAGTGTCTGCTCTAGAGTCGCGAAGTAAGGAGTTGATCCTTTTATCCCGTTTTCGAATCCCAATGTTGGACGTGGGGAACTGTCCTTCGGATGAGACCACATAAGCCAAAGTCTCGTGTCGCAGTAGGTTCACTTGCTGGTATGAAAAAGAACCTCGCCGCTTTTTGGCCGTATGTGCCGAGTGTTGGACACAACTTTCAGCTTTCTACCGGCAAGTGGTGGCGTCTCCATACGAGTGAAAATTCTCGAGAAGGACGTTAAACAACATACAATCAATCAATCAATATAATTTTGACCGGTACTAAATCTGAAAATATCCTCTGCCCCCTATCTTATTCAGTATTATGTTTTGAAAGAAGTTGTTTTTGAAGTTCATAAGTCACATTAACAATAAGGTTTCAGTTTAACACAAGCGTTAAGTAAAGACAATAAAAATAGTACAATAGAGGGAACGGACAGTGACGTTTTCCAATAATATTTGCATATTAATGGCGAATCATTAAATGTGGTCTCTCACACTTTCCGAATTTATTTGAGTGCATTTAGCTGTGTTAATCCAAATAAGAATGTCTCTGAAAAGCGGAAAAAACACCTTGTAAAGAGCACACAGATAGGCAACATCAACATCAATCTCGATGCAAAGCACCTGTTTTCTGCGATAGACAACAGGAAAACTTATCGGTGCGTTACTTTATCTCCTGCAACTCCAATGCGAGGTAAAAACACGGCCAAGAACACGTTAAGTTCCAAGACAGTACCGCTGTCAGAAACCTTTAAAGTTAAGCACTGAAAATGGCTTGTTGTCATGAATTTACAGGTGATGTTATGACAAAATCCATCCGTTGTCAGTACCTTATTAGACAGGCCGTGAGCAGTTTTTCATTTTTTAAGTTAAGTCGTTTCAACCAACGTCTGAAATTGCAATGAGGAACAGGAATGACACCCCTGAAATACTTCTGAATGTTCAAATGTCAACCTGCATGTATATCACTGGCGTATAAATACACTGACGAAAAAATAGATGTTTTGTTAAATTATTTACTAAGTAATTAGATATGATAAATCTTTTAACAAACAAAATAAATAATGAATCATCTTCGGATCAGAAGCAAGTCACTATAGCGCAACGCCATCCACTATCACCGAGGCCTCGCGAGACCGAGATCGCCACTTCCGTAGCCCATCTGAACCACGTAGAGAAATCGGCATTGCCACATATATCTGCACTCCATCATCTGATACAGACATCGTCCCTCGGAAGTTACCATCCGACTTCTTAAGTAACCAAACTTCCTCTGCTATTTTAACATCAAGACAAATATGTTTTCTGACCATCCTGACCAACTCCCGTTTCATCAACTACAACATTGCATTCAATATGGCGGCGGAGAGGTGACCTAGGGCCTATACTGCTGTTCGTGCTTCTGACAACTAAAATCTAGGTCACATTATATAATTAAAGTTAAAAGAATGTTTTGATCATAATTTAAAATTCTTTTGTTGTTTATTTTATAAATGTTGATATTTGACTAGTGTAACAGTAATTAAATAATCAATAAATTTGCTTCGTGTTTTGATTGGACTATTTTTTTAAATATAAAATTTTAAATCTACTAAATTCGACGGTATTTCGATTTATTTTAAGATTGTTATTTCACGTAAAAAATGGAAATACTTAGTAGACTATGCCAGGACATCAACAATATATGCACTACTCTTAAGACGAGTACATATACATCATTTTTACTATTTATGATTTTTTTTGATTAGTCTGACTAAAACCAGTCCCTCTTATATCACTTCTAACGAAGTGAAGTAGTAGGGACTGGCTTTAGTCTGACTGTTTTTATTGATAAACTTATATGTTAAGAAAAAGACACATAGAAAACTAGACACTAGAAAAACTTAACATGTACTGACAACGGCCATTTTGCTTATAAATTGATATTTCTTATAGCCTGCTATCAAGAATCGGCTGTCAGTTACCGATCACTTGTAAAATTAGGTTTCTTTTCAAATTTTGTTTTAAAAATGGACAATTTTGATAAATTTTACATAAGAAAATTTTAATTTTCGAGCCGACGATCATGACTTCACGCATTGGCATGTAATTGCCAACCAAAACTTCTCAAAATGTCTTGTGGATATCAAAATATTTATCTTTGTATGGAATACTGAATGTTGTGCCTCTTCCACAAAATTGAAATTTAATCTCGAAATTGGTCTAAAACGTCATATTTTAGTCATTATGTGTAATTTTTTGTAGGCTCTTAATGACAACGGACAGATATTGTCAAAACATCACCTGTAAATTTATGACAACGAGCCATTTTCAGTGCTTAACTTTAAAGACTTCCGACAACGGTACTGTGTTTGAACTTAATGTTTTCCTGGCCGTGAAAAAATTGAAATGTTCAACCTAAAAGGTTTCAGTTACAGAATGACATTCAAATAAAATCGAATAAAAAAAATCTGAAGAAAAGCATTGAAAATGAAAAAAAAAAACATTTAGATAAAACTATATCCTGAATATGGAGTGGAGTTAGCCCGCTAACAGATTGGTATGCACGTATTTTCTGTTGGAGCCTATCATAAAGTGCGAAGTTTATAGTGAGCATTTAACAACCGCGTATAATGGGTCAGACCTGGTTACTAGTCGACAGCTCCCTACTATCTGAAAATCATAAATAGTATCAAATTTTCAAATTTGCTCATTTAAATTTAGACATTTTGAAAAGTTTTCTTCTTGTTGACTTTAATGATTTGCAATCGGAACCAGTTTCTGTAGGCCAAAACAAGATTGATTTGAAAGTCTGTAGGGAACTATGGCAAACATTTTACATGTAATATAAAGAGCCCAAACAAAATAGTTAGACTATAACTTGTGACACTGAAGCTAAATGAATAACTACTTGCACTCTTGACTCCACTCTGCTAGGTACTTATGATACCAAATCATCAACATATATGGAGTCTTCAACGATATGTATAAACATTCAACTACAAGGAAGAAAAAACAAAAATCGCCTGCTGGTGTTTTAATCCAATAGTACGACTTTAAAACGCCTATAGACTACATGTATATGTTAACTTGATAAGAAGCATTTATAAGTAAGTACTAGTTTGTAATGCGCAAGGAGTTCCAAACAATTTACCAGCAAGTTTATTTTGCTTTGTCTGAACTTTCACTTTATTTTAAATTTCCTCTAATAGTGTAGTTTGAAATATACGGTATCCATTAGGACAAAACATAGTCCTAATAATTATTTATGCTTAACCGTAATAATTTTATTATCTTAAATGGATTTCAAGACATTCGTTGTAACAACAGGTTGTTTTTAAATATTACAAATTTTTAACAAGTATCAGGGTGGTTTTTAAAAGTACAGAATGTAGATTCACACGATACATAATCAGCAAAGTGCCTTCCTACTTACAAATAAATTGCAGAGGTTTAGTTTAACTGTTGGGAGAGATGGTGGATACCTTTAAATCCCTCAAATTCTGATTAATAAGTGCTTCATTCCGAAAAAAAATGTCTTCATGTTTTAGAGGAATATAAACGTGCATTTTATGTTACTGTATCTCTTGTATATTTCATAGTGACATAAATGTGGCATGCAAAATTAAATTTTCTAACACAGGATTAGATATATTAAGACACTGGTGTGTATGAACAATCTCTAAAGAGTTTTTATATGGCTTTTACAAAAATTACGGAAGCCCGTTGAGGCCAGTTCAGAGAGAGAAATATTTTTTATTGCGTTTAGTGCTTTGCGTTTAAACGCAATGATTATTGCGATTAATCGAAATGTTTTGCGCATAAACGCAATAATTATTGCGATTAAACGCAAAAATTATTGCGATTAAACGCAAAAGAAAATACTTCTTTCCCTGAACTGGCCTCAACGGGTTTCCATAAAAAATAGCATTGCAAGAATTTTTTTTTTTGAAAAATGAGGACCTCGATCCTCGCTCCTCGTAAATATTCATATGTAAGCGACAACTCTGCATTATTCATTTGCAGCTCAATAATAAATTTATACGAATATTTGCTAACAATTAACTAAACATTTAAGGCATCCCTGGTGATAGAGGACTAATTCTTGGAATATGGAATCCTTCAACGATAGCCACCATCACAGAAATACCAAGAGCCCAAGCAAGTTATTTCACAAACGTCTCGAAGTCTTTTCCATCAGATGTGAAGATAACAAGCATTTCTTCTGATGAAAAAAATAAAAATGTATTTTTTGCTATTCAAAAGTCAATTTATATATTTCAAAAGTTCAACATTTGGCAAAATGAATCAAAGTCCATTACCCTCAATCTTGCATATACAGGAAAATCGGCAGCTTTTGGTCAAATATCTTTTGACTTTGTTTCAAAAAATCTTTACTGGTGTGATTCACTTCTAAACTGGATAGCCATGAAACCAGCTTATGGGCATAATGATTCAATACAGAGAATAGTTGTTCAAGATGACTTATATCAGCCTGAAGGATTGGCACTAGATCCAGAAGATGGGTAGGATATATAATTATGTAATATCATTAATCTGTTTCAAAAAAATCATCTCTTTCGTGTATTGAAAATATCTTCATCTGAATAATCACTATATCATTTTAAAAATGTTCAAAATTAATAAGTGAATTACAATTAAGTTTTCTTTTCGAATTTTCATTTAAGCATACTTATTAATCAGTTACATTTATTCAAATTCTATATCTCTTTTTTTAAAAGGCCTTTTTGTATTTTTTTGTGTGTTCTTTTTAGCTTTTTTTATTTTCATTTTAGATCATATACGAGGGTTGATCAAAAAGTTCGGGAACCATCTCTATATCTACAAAACCACAATTCAGATTAGAAAAATATTAGTACACACATAGCCATACACAAGTTCTATAAATAACATGCTGAATAATGTTTTGCTCCTTGTTTGTGACGTCACAATGTAAATATGATGTCACTATATAGGACACTTGTGAGAAAATGGTTGTCTCAGTCGTACTCGTTCAACGAACGACTGTAAAGATTTATTGCTTATCTTAAAAACTTCTTTGCAGTAGCGTATAATAATTTGTACAGAGCGTATTAAGACAAAAGACATCCTATAAATTTAATAAAGTTTGGATTGGTCGGTTAAGTAAAGAAAGGTAGATGGTTAAAAATGATATTTGTGATATATTGCCCAGTGAAAGCAAGTTTGAAAACAATTTGCTATCAAAGACCTCCAATTTACACTTTGAAAAAAAGCTGAATATTTTAATGATAAAATTATTAAATACCTAAGATGTCATTTACTTTAGATTTCAAACATATTAGATATGAAAAAAAAGGAGGCACACATTCTCTATCCACCTTGAATAAACGTCTCTCCCGAGACAAAAAATTTAGGTTTTGATAGTCGTCAATGCATATTTTTGGAGAGGATATTCTTATTTACCCATTCTGTTGCAGAGATTTGACCATTTCTGACAAATGAACTGTTAATTCTTATTATAAAAATTAACTTACATGGAAAGAAATATTAAACTAAAAAAAATCTTTCAGCTTTTGTGCGGAACCTATATCACATGATCCGCGCATGAGCAGAACGGTGGCTGATATGCATTAAAATTGGGTAGGATTAAATTAAAATATAATCAACATTAAAACCAAATATTGTTTCTTATATGGAAGATATTTAATTATAGTTCGCAAACTTTTTGATCATCCCTAGTACAAAGAAATATACAAAATCTAGTTTATGGTTGTTTGAACCAGTTTCTTGTAAAAGTAAATGTTGATGGTTGAATTTTTATTATTTTGATACATAAAGTATTTTGTTTTTGTTGTTTTCTGTTTAACAATAGATTGATGTTCTTTTCTGACAATGGTCTAAATCCACGCATTGAAAAGGCTTCAATGGACGGAGAGAATAGAACTGTAATAGTGCACACCAGTCTGATACGAATATTGGCCCTGTCTGTTGACACTGCCAATGATTTATTGTACTGGGCAGATTATGGCAGACATACAATAGAGGTCAGCCATTTTGACGGGTCGAATAGAAGAGTACTTAGAAGGAGTAACCAGGTTTCATTGACAGGGATTCACTATCATCAGGTTTTGTGCATTCCGATCTTGGAATTCGATGTTAAGAAACTCTGCTATGCCTATCATTCTTTATGTGTAATATCTCTAGATATGATCCCACTTTTATATTGTCAGCATAACCTACGTCCATAATAAAGAAAGAAAATGTTCTAATATTCATGTCTTCTAATAATTCTTTTAATTATCAGAGTATTTTGCATGCTGCAAGCGCTGGCTCAAAAAAAATATTTGGATTTGATGTAACATCGGGGTCCGTACTCTACCAATTAACGATGGCATCTGCACAACCATTCGCTGTTCATGTTTATGATGCAGAAACACCAGTCTCATATTCTGGTATAGACATTTTTTTATTACATTTTTTTTCTCTGCAGTTACGTTTCAAACATGCAGTTCTTCGAACTTCACACATTTTGTAATTTAGCTTTCTTTTAAGGTCACCTAAGTCACTCAGGTGACCTATTGCTATCTGTTTTTGTCCGTCGTCGTACGTCGTTCGTCGTTAATCGGTCGTAAACTTTTGAATATTTTCAACTTCTCCTCTGAAACGGCTGAGCCAATTTCAACCATTTTTTTTAATACAGCATCTATGGGTTAAGGGGAACAAAAGCTGTGAGATTCATGGCCCCTGTCCCCCTGGGGCCCGAGGGGTGGGGCCAAAACCACCAAAACTAATGCAATCTTTAAAAACCTTCTTCTTTACTCCTGGACAACTAGCAGTCCAACTGTTGGCATGATGATAATCAGCATTGAGTCCTCTACCAAAATTGTTGTATTCATGGCCCCTGGGTCAGGGGTTCTGGGGTTAGGGTGCGGCTATATATGTATTATATAGTAAAAGTGCATTATTTCTTTGAAAATCTTCTTCTCTATTCTTGGGTATTAAATAAACAAGTATATTGTTATGATGAGCAAGAATGCCTCTTTCAAAATTGTGATTTTTATGGCCCCTGGGTCGGGGGTTCTGGTGTTAGGGTGGGTCTGTATTGATTATATAGTGATTATAGATTAATTATAAGAAAATCTTCTTCTCTGCTCCTGGGTATTAAAAAAACTAACTAAAAAAATATTTATGATGAGCAAGAATGCCTCTTTCGATATTGTGAATTTTATGGCCCCTGGGTTAGGGGTTGTGGTGTTAGGGCGGGGCTCTATTGATTATATAGAGAAAATACATTAATTTTGTGAAAATCTTCTTCTCTGCTCCTGGGTATTAAATCAACTAACAAAGCACATAATTATGATGAGCAAGAATGCCTCTTTCAAATTTGTGAATTTTATGACCCCTGGGTCAAGGGTTCTTATGTTAGGGCGGGGCGCTATTGATTATAGTGAAAATACGTTAAATCTAAGTGTATTATTATGATGAGTAATGGTTCCTTTTTTCAAAATTTTGAATGCCATGGTGTCTAGTTTAAAACATGAACCAAACTCAATCATTGGAATGTTGTTGCATGATGCTCAGGTGACCTATAAGTCCCATGGGCCTCTTGTTTAGAAAGAATATGTATATGAACATGTCTTATTTACTTTGTTCATTACTTAGCCCCTTGTTCATCCCGAGGTTGTCAGCATATGTGTGTCAACACTCCTGTAGGACCCACTTGCCTCTGTGCTGAGGGTTATCAATTGTCAACGGACGATTCTACATGCAAAGGTATATCAATGTTTCCATTATATTCATATTCAAATATATCAAACATTTCGTAAACACTAAGAAGGTTTACAATAGAATAATTCCTCCGCCGAAATTTGATCTTTGCCCCAAAAGTTGTATAAAGTTTTACTCTGTGCAAAAAGTTTCGTAAAACAATATTGTTGAATTGCTCATTTGATTTTTAACAGCAACAGTTGGCATAAACTAAGGAAAATAAAAAAACTGTTACACGTTCATATACATTTCATATTCTTATATGATAATCAAATCTTGATTTGTATAATTGTGCAGATCCCTCCTGGTTTCATAACAAAGGATTCATTGTTAGCAACGCTACAGCATTCTCCATGTTGGAAGCAAATTCTGTCAATGGAAGACTAGAGCAGATTTATATGCTGAACGTGCCTCTCTCTTTTATTGAAACGTTTGCTGTGGATGCCGAATCAGATCTTATCTATTTTGTGGACAGTGTTGGTAAAACATTAAAGGAATTGAACATCATCAGTCGACAAATTAAAATATTGACTTCTGTTGAAAGTTCCAGAGGTAAAATATATTTTCCGTTAAAATTATACGCTATTATTTTCAGGAATTATATCAATATTTCTGGTTGGCGTGTACTTTCATCACAAAAAAGATTAACGTAACAAAAGTAAAATAAAGTTTATGATAGTTTTGACATATTGAAAATATCGGGTTGCAGTTAAAACAAAATTTACGACATGGTTGTCATGTTGTAAATTTTGTATTTACTGCCATCCGAAGTCAGAATTCTAAATTTACAGCATGATATAGTTTACTCTGGTACATGTATATTTTCTATACAATAATAAATTATTCTTTAATTGAGATATTTTGAAAAAAAATATTATAGTTTCAATCTATTGATTTATTTAAAATGAAATTTTGAGCAAGGACATCTTTTTGAGATAAGCATCTCTCAAATTGCATTATCCACTAATGATGATCATGTTGAACATTATATTTAAATCACAGGTAATGTTTTTTTTTAAATAATTGATTGCATTTAAAAATGAATTTAACATTTCAAATTTGATAAATACTTCTGATTATCTATAGTTTAACTGATTAACTATGAAATTATAATTTATTATAAAACTATATTTCTCCAGTACTGTGATTTGGCTTAGTTTATTTTAGTATCTTTGAAGTCCCTTGCTACAAAGAACATTTTTCAAGAATCATTAAAATACATGCTAATCCAAAAAAATAAATACATTTAAGCAAGGAAAGCTTATATTTTTTATTCAATATACCGCAGCAAACACATGAGGGTTTAAATTACACAGTTTAATAGTTTTTTCTGAACTTCCCCGCAAAGAGGAAGAATTCTCATTAATAGTTTTTACTGATATTGAGAATTCTTCCTCTTCGCCGGGAAGTTCGCTCTTCAGCCAGAAAAAAAATAACCCTATATATATATATATATATATATATATAATTTTTCCTAACGATTAATTTTATTGATGATAATGAAATCTTACAGCATTTTCAAGACGCTGCTCGGTGCAATGGATTCCAGAACTCGTACCCATGACATCAGCAGAAGTGGCCTCTGTGAGCTCTGTGAAATAGGAGTTGTACAAGTGTACTGTACCTTCTGCTTCAAGAGACTGTGTAGGGACTGTCAGGTGGAACACACCTCTGTCTGTGAGGGGCGTTCTTCGAGGTCAGGATACCATTTTGCGTATCCTCAGTGTCAAACGCACAATGAAGAGAACTATGAAATGCACTGTCACGATTGCAATACTCCAGTATGTCCAAAATGTATTAATTCTGAGATACATAAGAAACATCTTTTAAGAAGCTTCAAGGATCATGACTACATAATGAATGCACCAGAAAATGTATCCTGTCCCCTTCATGATGAGCCAGAACTTATCAATTCAATAGACACTGAGCATGTCATTTGCAGTGTTTCCTGTCTCAATGATGAAGAAATTTGGACAACTCGCGATCGAGATTACAAAACCATCAAACTCTCCAACTTGCAAGGCACATTACTGAAGTCAATCAAAACCGAAACAAGGACATGTGCGCGTGACATAGCAGTGACAAAGAGTGGAGATCTAGTTTATACTGAACCTGATGCAAGAACTGTTAACATAGTGAAGAATAACCAGATACAGGAAGTGATCAGACTACAGGGCTGGACACCTCACTATATCTGTAGTACCTCCTCTGGTGACCTCCTGGTTACCATGATCAGTGATGATAATAAACAATCAAAAGTTGTCCTTTACTCTGGCTCCACAGAGAAACAAACCATTCAGTTTTATAAAGGTAAACCTCTGTATTCAAACGGTTACGTTAAATACATCGCTGAGAACAAGAATCGGGATATCTGTGTGGCTGACTTTGGAGCTTATGAAGTAGTCGTGGTTAATAAAGAAGGAGAACTTCGATTTAGATACAGGGGGCGGCAATTTATCAACAAAACATTTCGTCCTTACGGCATCACAACAGACAGCCAGAGTCATATCCTGTTAGCAGACCGTTACCATCGCTCTATTCACATCCTAAACCAGGACGGACAGTTCCTCCGTTATATTGATGTTGATAAATGTTACCAGCACGAACCCTACGGCCTATGTGTAGACTCCAGAGACAACCTCTTTGTCGGGTGTGGCAGAGTAAAGATAATCAGATGTGTAGACTCCAGCGGCAATCCCTATGATTCGTGGGGTATAGTTAAGAAATTCAAATATAAGTAAACTATGTGTGCTGACATTTTTAATTCTTCGAGACAGGATTGCTACAAATGGTAAATAAGGACATGTTTGGAATTTTTCTTAATACTTCGAAGTATATTGATTATGTGTTTTAACTTTACATAATCTTAAATGTACCAATGTAATGAATCAGAATTAGTTAAGTGGATTGAAATAGGTTTTTAAATCACCCAATCAAATCATATTATGTGTAGCCAATCAGAGTTGATATTTTAGCCAATCGAATCATTAGGATTTATTAACCAATGAGTAGCAATTAGGCATAGGAGAAATAGTTTAAATAAAGGGATCAATCATGTTTTGTTTACTTTTGGTGTAACTCTTGTCAGAGTTAGGTGACTTGGGAAGGATACCTGGGCTGTGTCGGGAAACAACAGAATTGTTAGTTAGACCACTCAGCCCAGGGACCCAGTTCTCTATAGTGTCTTTGTGACTAGCTATGGTGTCTCTCTGACTTTAGCGTGTGTCTAACCAAAACTCGTGTCCTGTTAATAGCTATGGTATCTTGGTGAATTTAGCTTGTGTT
>PRKT01000097.1:200594-259141 GCA_003671525.1 Saccostrea glomerata | reverse complement strand
ATATATATATATATATATATATATATATATATATATATATATATATATATATATATATATATATATATATATATATATATATATATATATATATATATATATATATATATATATATATATATATATATATATATATGCTGAAGATAGTAAACAGGATTATTCTCTCAATTTAGTGTAAACTCTACAGTTAATTTGCGTCACCAACTCTCGAACAACCAACATAACTATGAATTGTTTACACCTTTGTTAATTATTTTTTTCCCGATAATAAGTCCTAAAATATTTTGAAATTTATAATAGATCATAATTCATATTTTAAAATATCCAGGCTGTATCATTTTTCTTTGATTATTCTTTATCAAGTATAATGAAACAATGTACGATTTACTGATTGTCGTAATTGATTAGCATAATTAATTCGTTCAATTATGTAAATCGCACTTCAACCGAGTATACTCAATAGACCGAACTTATTTCATAGCGGTCCGGATTTATTTCTCAAATTTCTTTAAAGTCCACTAATATTTCAAAATTTATAATAGATCATAATTCATATTTTAGAATATCCCTGCTGTATTATTTTTCTTTGATTATTATTTATCAAGTATAGTTACGCCATATTGAGAGAATGAAACAATGTACGATTTACTGATTGTCGTAATTAATTAACATAATTAATTCGTTCAATTATGTAAATCGCACTTCACCCAAGCATACCCGATAGACCGGACGTATTTCATAGCGGTCCGGATTTCTTTCTTAATTATAGTGTTCTTAAAAATTTCCAATTCAACATGTAACTAAGTTTGTAAATATATAGTGTTTAGTAGTTTAGTAGTAGTGCTAGTTGTTTTTGTTTTTCTTTTTCCTTTGTTCTTATGACCTTTTAACTTTTTTCTTTGTCCTGAGGAAGGGACAGGGCGTCCCGAAAATTTGACAATTTTTATTGTTCGTGTCGTTGGTCATTTTTAGTGCTTTATATATATATATATATATATATATATATATATATATATATATATATATATATATATATATTTACATTTTTCAACGACAGAAAATGACCCCCTACCCGTAGTAAAAAATCATTTTTTGTAGAAAAAGTGTCTAGGGGTCATTATTTTATATGTTAGTCCTATAAAAAATTGACCCCCATTGAAAAATGACTCCCTTTAAAGTGAAAAGAGATTCTTTAATTGTCAAGTACATAAAATTTCTTTTTAATATTCCTCTTTATAGTGTTTGCTTAAAGAATGATATTCCACTTGTTTTTAGAAATAAAACCATGCAACGATCAGGTTCCAATACTTTTTAATAGAAAAGTTAAATTTTCCTTCATTTCAACTGTTAGCTTGTATAAGTTTGGCAAATCCTATTTGACAATGAAAGAGGAGGAAATATTTAAGCCCCCCCCCCAAAAAAAAACAAAAACAAATTACGTTTAATAAAAAAAAAAGTAAATAAATAAATAAATGAAAAGCAAAAATATAAATGAAACTCTATACCTTTCAATAATACTGAAAGACGCTCTAGATAAAATATTGAAATAAAGTTAAGCCTTCGCACAAGTTCTATCATATTATAATTTACTTTGCCATGATTAAAGCATACTTTAAATGTTAGTGGGGGTATACATGATAGTATAGTGGCAAAGTAACAGTTGAAAATTAGTAGAATAGTAGATTATTTTAAGCTTATTTTTAGACCTCCTTATAGAAAAATAAAGGTAGAGTAGTTTTTTTTGTTGGTTTTGTTGATAATCGACTTTCTCCTAAATAAGTAAGGGGGTGGAGTGGGTATAACACCTAAAAAATATGCTCTGTAAAGCTATGGGCTAGTGTAAAATACACATTCTAATGCAAAAACTTTACATGTAGACATAACCTTTTGATTTAGCACAAAGTATTCATTACATTTCTTAATTCTTGTTTTACTCCACCCTTTACCCAGTTCTGAGTATATTTTTCAGAGAATTTAATATAAAAATCAGAATAAACATAAACATTTTCATTTTTGTAACGTCTTCTTTATATTGTATCATAATATGAGAAGTTAATTGAAGACCATATCTTTTTATGTCCCTGTAATCAAAGATTCGGGGGTATATAGTTTTATTGTGTCCGTCTTATGTCTGTCTGTCTATCTGGCGGTCTTTTTCTCCGCAAAAAAACTTTAACATTGACCATAACTTTTCATTTATTATAGCTATGCCTTTCATATTCAATATGTGTATATTCCTTGTGACAAGACCTTACTTTGGGTACCATCAAATTTGACCTTTTGACCTTTACGTTGAAGTTTGTCCCATTTTACACAAAAATGCCAAATTTTTAATTTACTTTGGCCATAGCTTTTAAACGGTAGATACTACTACTCTCATACTTCACAAATGTAATCCTTCTTACATTAAACTTTTCGTAAGAAACCATCAACTTTGACCCGTTGACCTTTGAGTTTGACCTACCTTTCAAACACTTATCCCTAGCCATTAATTTTGAACAAGTGTTGCTAGGGCTTTCCTATTTTGCAATTTTATTTCTTGTGAGAAGACCCTACTTTGGGTACTATTATATTTAAGTTGCATTTAAGAAAAGTTTAATCTTCACTTTGTTGCCATACAGGGGCATAGCTGTTTCACAAACACATCTTTTTATATATAAGAGGAGTTGCGGATAACAGATGGATACCCCAAAGCGTAAAAGACGGACGGACGGACATCCTGATCACTATATACCCTCCCACTTTTCAAACAATTATCCCTAGGAGATATAATAATATATGATACTGCTGATTTTTTTCTGTCAGTACGATGATTTCCACCATCGAAAAACAATGTTTACCTAACCCTTTAGGCTCGATAAATCTTTACTCCTTTAGATTCTGAATCATCGCATTGACCTTAAAATATAGCTATAATCGTATGTTATGAGAACAGCATATCATCAATTTACTCCAAATTAGCTCAGGTGAGCATTTTGGCAAATATGCTTCTTTATCTATAATTTTTTTTGCCCCCTAAAAAGTTCAGCTTTAAGTCACATGGAGTCATTATTCTACGGGGGTCATTTTTCTTCACGTGGATTCTGCAAATTTGAAGGGTGGTGACACTTTTTCTACGGGCAAAAGGGTCGTTTTTCTACGTCGAATAATGACCGGGGGTCATTTTTCGTCGTTGAATTTTGACAGGGGGTCATTTTTCGCTGTCGAAAAATGACCCCCGGTCATTATTCGATGGGGGTCATTATTCGTTTTTACACCTGCACTGCTAGGAGACAGATTCCGAAGGTCGAGAGTTGAACTCCGGGTTTAATTTTAAGAAATGATTTTGATTGTTAATTGTTGAACGCCCCTCCCGAAAAAATGAAAATAGACACAATATCTTTGCTTATATAGGTAAATAAATATAAATTTAACCACGATGGATGTAACTTAAGTTCGAGAAAAATAAAACATCAAGGTTTATAAGAGACATGGCAAAAAGTGAGAATATTGAGGGGAAAGATATATTTAAAGCCATAATTAAGACTGAATGAACACATCAATTGCTTTGTCAAACTAAATGGTCGCCCGCGTGGTGCAGTGGTTAGAGCGTCTACTCTAGAGTCGCGAAGTAAGGAGCCAATCCTTACGTCGCGGGTTCGAATCCCACTGTGGGACGTGGAGACCGGTCCTTCGGATGAGACCGTATAAACCGAGGCCCCGTGTCGTTGTAGGTGCTGGCACGAAAAAGATCTCTCACTGCTCAAAGGCCCTGAGTGCCGAGCATAGGACAAAATTTGTAGCCCTCCACCGGCAAGTGGTGGCGTCTCCATATGAGTGAAAAATTCTCGAGAGGGACGTTAAACAACATGCAATCAATCAATCAAACTAAATGTGATAGGCTTTAAAACGCATCTACATCTTTTTCTTTATACAAAGCACATAAAATTTCCAGTCCTATATGGAGTGCAGTTTGTATTTGCAATAATAAATATCCAGAAAATATTTTATGTAGATTTGAATTTTGACTGGATTGCTGATCTTCTTGAATGGATAGAACCTGCGCAAGCTACAATACGAGCATATTCTATAAATTTAGGGACGACTTCAGTAATATATTCAGGACTTCAGCAGCCTACATCACTAACATTGGACTGTCATAATGGGTGTGTAATACGCTAAGTCTTTGCCTTGAAAATAATTCATGGATTATTTAGAAATTAAACCTACACTTACTAATAATATGAGATAAGTTCAATATTATACAAAAACTTTATCAACGATTCTTAAATTAAATTAATAAAAAATTATACTACATATTTCATTAGAGATAAATTTTCTATTTCAGATACCTGTTTTGGCTTTCTGGAAGAACACAAATATCAATAATGCGAGGAACGTTGAGTAGAAGTCGGCCAGAAACTATTGTTACGTCCGCAAATCTACACAACCCAAGCTCTCTATTTTACGACGTCACAAGCAACAGGCATACTACAATAATTTTACACAATATGCTCAAGATTTTATTTTCCGTTTAAATCGAAATTAAATGCATGCATTAAAGACTTTTGTATGTACAATAGTAAGGTATCACTTTAAATTGCAGGACAAGTCATAATAGTTAGCAAAAGTGTTGTTTTGCTGTGAACCACTTTTAAAATGCTAATGAACATTTATTTCATTCATTTCATATTTCACATGACGTTTGAATTGTAACTTCGTAAATGAACGTTCTAAGATCCTAACTGAAAGACTCAGAATATTAAATGTGTACAGTTTTTTTTGGTTTCAGGATATACTGGGTAGACAGATCAATAATTAAAAGCTGCACGACAAATGGATCTGATATTAAAAGCGAAGTCATCACGGGCGGTGCAACACAGGCGTTTGCATATAAGGTTATGTATCATTTTAATGTCCTTGTTTCACAAAAGATAAGTCTGTCTTTGCAATTTATATCATTGTTCTTATCAAAACCAGATCTATGATAAAGTGGTTTGATGTAATTAATTATATGTTGTAAGTTTTCAAACATGTCACGGTATAGGATGGGATTAAATCTGTTTTATAATAAATATTACTGAAATCTTTGATTAAGCTACGAGGGCCGTTCAAAAATTACGCGGACTTGTTGCACATAAAAAATATTTGACGACATAATCGGGCAAAATGTCACACATAATATAAAAGAATCTTTACTTATATGCTCTTCAAAATTTCATATCAAAATGTTGTAAATTGGTATCAATTTTGGTGATATATCAGGACATATCATTAAGTCACGGAGCAGCAAAATCTTCGACGTCACAGGCATTATAAAAAAAAAATATGTGATTGAGTTTTCATTTTCTCAACATTTTCCCAAGAGTACCTGTACAGTTTGAGTTACCTTATCTATTCAACATCCAAACAACATTTCTTGTCAAGCTTAAAATCTATTAAACAAGTAAAGAATATTCTTTTTTTGTTTTAAAGCCAAAAACTGCGGGTATTTATCAGATATAGTGTGATATTGGTGACTCTCAAATACGTTCTTTACAGTCCGGATAAAGTTTTCGTCGATAATCTTCTTCCCGTCCTCCTGTATAGCCTCTTTACAAATGTCTCACGGTCTAAAATTTCAATTTGCTATTTGTGACGAATGTCACAAATACCCTAGTTTACTATATGTTTTATTATGCATATTTTGGATATATGTTGGTGATATCTCGAGCATTACATGTAAGTTAACAAAATGTGGTGCGCCGTCAATTCAGATGACGTCATTTTCATAGTCGTTTTCACGGTAATGGCATCAGAGAAAAACCACTATATTTCTGTTAGTACTTCAAATATCACGCCAGAAATCTAAATACATAATAACAGAACAATTTAAAAATACATTTGAGAAAATTGTCGAAAAATATCGCGAATTATAGAAAATATATGAGTAAAATTTTGGATTCCGCATGCTATTGCTTCAAATTTTTTGTCATGCTCCGTACCTCTCCATCAGCGACATCAACATACCGATAATTTTAGCAGAATTTTTTTAAAATACGGATATTTTGTCCAAAATTTATTGGAATCTTTAAGATACATATTTCTGTTAAATTTCATAACTATATGACGTCTGTAAGAGTAAATAATAGCACAGTCCGCGTAATTTTTGAACGGTCCTCGTACAACTCAATAAATCGAAACAAGTGACTTGCTTAGCAGCATTAAGAACGTTTTTTTCTTTTTTAAATAATTAATGCCCAGTGGATTTTAATACTTTTACAAGTGGAAAGGACTTAAAACCATCGAAAATGTTTTAATGTATGTCTCAAATTCTTTAATTTGTTTGTTTGTCTTTAATCGCAGTTTGTAATGACATCTTTAGCTTCACGTAACTACTTATTTATCATATCTTTAACAAAATAATGTTTCACCGGATCACTTTCTTATTTTTTCACAAAAAAAATTGTAGGATTTTTTTGGTTGGATCAATGCAGATAAGATTTACTTTACAAGGAAGACATCAATTTTTCAAGAGACTACGCTGAATATCATACAAAACGCTTCACATGTTTCCATATTTGATTCTTCTCTACAGAAGGACAGAAGAGGCAAGTTCTTTTGATCAGAGGTAGTTTAAGAGGTATCTCTGATATATTTGTTGGTTTTTTTTTTAGATAAAATACCTATCCTTTTACATCTTGATACAAATTCTATCGCAAAGATGGTGACTTCTTAAAAAGCAAATAAATAATGTACAAACCAAGTAGAGCAAAAATATATTTTAAATGATACAAGTCAAATGTTTCATGTTTCAGTTATTTTAGTATAACATCATTTTTATATTTCCAATTTGAATAATTAGTAATGAAAATAAAGATACTTATTTTGCTAACAAAGCATAGGCTTCCATTGAGACGACATAAAAGTCTGGGTTCTGATTTATACATACTTTAATGTGTGGTGTGTGTGTGAGAATGAGGGAGGGAGGGTGTATATATGTGTATAAGGGGTGTGTGGGAGAGGGTGAGAGAGAGAGAGAGAGAGAGAGAGAGAGAGAGAGAGATATTTTTTATTCTAATGCATTTTGATTATCTTTCCTTTACGTTTAAGTTATATTTATATTACACATAGGTGGCTGTCACATACTGAACGGTGGCTGTGAGGATATTTGTGTTCCTCTAGAAACTGGCCGAAAATGTGAATGTGATATTGGTCTACAGCTACAATCAGATCTGAAAACGTGTGATAACAGTGAGTCTTTCTTCTTTCTGTCACAATAGTCATAGCTAGATGACCCCAATTCATAACGTGTGTATATTTAATATGTATTTATGTATTAAATAAGTAATATGGCTTTTATGAGAACATAGAAAGGAGCAAAAATGAATGTATAGAAGTTGATCATTTTAAAAAATCTACCTCCCACTGTTTTTTAAATTTTGGTGTTCTTTAACATTGAAAAAAAAATGCTAGACTAGATTGTTCAAAACAGAATCCCCGGATGTAGCGCTGGAATCCAAGTTTTACATTGAAATTTATAGATAAAAAACTTTAAAATCCTCTTGTCAAGAACCACTGGAACAGAGAAGCTGAAACATATGTGGAAGCAACGTTTGGTAGTGTATATTCTACATTGTTAATATCACCTTGGAGTAAGGTGGGGTCGCAATAGGCATTGCAATGAAGGAAATCTTATAAAGAACAGCAAGACTTAATTTCTCAGTTGAGCTTTGTGGCCCATGGGTCTCTTTTTTTCGGCATGACTTATTTCTTTACTACCTCTCTAAAATTTGTTCCCTTTCCCCACTATTCATGCAAGATTTGGGTCTTGTGATAATTAAACTCTTTAGATTATGTCATATCTTGAGAGATAAGCTGATCAGTCTTATACCTATAAAATATAGGTATTACCTATCTCGTTTTATTTATGCTAATATCCTCATGTAGGAAATTTATCATTAATGTTTATTTATTAGGTGCTTATTCCACAAATTTCCTTCTTGTTTCCGATTATTCCCACGGTCGAATCCTTCAGGTTGACATAAACACAGGAAACATAGTCAAACTACCAATAGTTGTAAAAACTCCTCCCGGAATGACATTTGATAAATTGAGAATGAAACTCATCTATTCTGCTCTCTCCTCGAAAACTATAATGTCGACCACACTTCATGGAAAAGGCACATCCTTGGTGTATGCAACAGGTATTCAAAATTTACATGTGTTGAATAAAATATGCTTGCATCTATTCATAATCAATATTTTTAAAGAATTGTTCTTTGAAATGCACATATTTTCGCAATAGTATGCATTCACGTCATTAACCGCCGGGTGGCGCTGCGGTATTAGAGGTGGTTACGCAAACGTTTGAATTTGTCAAGCGCTTGACTGAGTGTAAACAAATGGTAGCGTGGCGAGACACTGTGGTTTCTCCTGGACATATACCTCTAAATTAATCAATTTGTAACGAATGCCAACTCTCTGTGGTGTGCCAGGATGTTGTAGAGGTTGCGGACACTCATTATTTTCAGATCTAGACATTTGTTTGAGACGAAAAGTTACGCTAAATCGGTCATGAAGATGATCAGCTGATTATGGAAGTTTGGTAAACACGATGTCGCTTGTCACCAGAATTTCAGAATCGGAGATATTAAGGATTAGATTTTTGGTAAAATATTGATTTTGATTAATTTAATTAGTATCTTACGAAGTAAATGTCATTAAATCATATAGATTTAACCAGAAAAATGAGTTACTATATATAGTATAAAACACATTGACTTGGTGACTTTTTAACTTTGTCTTAAATTGAAAAAAGTAAACTCCTTCTTTATAATTTTTTATCGTCAAAAGACATTTGAATTATTTATATTAATAGTGTCTTAATAGCTTGACACATGGCAATATTATTTAATATATTATTTCAAAAGTTTGAAATCTAATTAAAATATCTAAAGCTTTTGTTGCTTTGTGATGTTGTTGTTAAACAGAGAGACGCAGCACCGGTAAATGTAATAGGATTAAATCTGATGAATTTAATGTACAGTGGCAGTTTTCTTTTAAAAATGTACAAATAGAGTATATGATGTGCTTATGTCCCCATAGAATTAAACTTGATTTGTTTAGCAAATGGAATAAGTACTGTAATTTATGATTTAATATCAAAATTCGATGTTAAATTTTTATTATACATTTTAAATTTCAACACCAGAAATAATGAGATATTTTCCCCCGCCTTATTAGTATGAGTAGGGTTTTTGATTTTCCCTGGGTAAATATTGATTATTTTATATAATATTTTACTTTAACTCAATACCATATTACAAAACAAAAATAATATTTGCCCAGTTCCTTGTTTACAGGAGATAAAAGTAGACTAAAGAAGGATGAAGTAAACTTGACATCCAGTTTTGGACTTTAAAACTCAAGCAATACAAGTCCTACAGCTTCGTGGCTGCAGTCAAGACAAGAAGAAGGTATAAAGACTGAGCTGTTCCTCACGAGTTGTGAACTAAAGTGTGCATCATGAAGTTTAGTCCAGTACCCCAATGATGACTAGCAGTCACTGTGATGTTTCTTTAAGATCAGCCACATTCTTTGACAAAGAGATGAAAAATTCAGTGCAAGCATTTAAGCTGTTAATCTTTCTCATATTGGTACATACGGTAGCTATTAGCATGATTAGGTTATTAAGTGAGATATGCTTAGAAATAAAAGATGTACAACTATTACTTTTCAAATTTCAGAACACAAGTACATATAGTTTTAAGAATTTTTGACACATGTTTAATTTTAAGAAAAATAAAAAAAAATTCTTTTTGCTTGCTTTGAAAAAGAATTAAAAATGATATTACATGTATTATGAATTCTGTGGAATCTTTTTAGTCATGTTAATTTGTGGGGTTCAATGTTCATGGACAAGAAAAATTGTTCATGGGTATGTAATTTTGTGGATTATAACTCATTGATAATGTAGATTCAATCAATATGTTAACAAAATCCATGGGCAAGAGATACTCGTCAAATCCACGAACATTGGTTTACAAGAACATTGTACCTGCATGCTCAAATTTAAGTATGAAAGGAATAAACATGTATAAATATTTAATACAATCTTTATTGTTTTATTTATTTACAGCTATGAATAAAATAAGCAAAATCCTTAACAGAGAAAAGTTCAAGCTATGGAAAGATATTGTACATGTACATAATTTAGCATTTTCAAAATTTAGCGCAATCAATGAATATGGAGTTGTTAGCATAATCATGAATTAGCGCTACAAATATTTGTGTCGTATATTCTATTTATAAATGAATTCTTAGTGTATTCATGAATATTAGCACATCCTCTTCTGTGCAAAAGTAGCTAAAATATAAAGCCCGTTATTTTAATTACACTGACAGTAAATTCCTTTCAATTTCAATTTTTGTACAAAAAAAAATATTAAAATGTTTAAGTCTGTGCATTCTTTCATTTCACAAATTAATTTCTCTTGCCAGGGATTGTTTGAGTACATCAGCTTCTTTTCCCTTTCAGTTTTTGGCGGAATCCCTCCAAATAAGAATGAGTAGCAATTATTAGTATAGAGTAATAGCATTATCATGACTGTACTTGTTTTTTTGGTAAAATAAACTGTCTTTAAATATTTTTAATTTATAAATAAAATTGATCTACTTTTCCAAACGGAATCCTTACTGTTGTAACTGTAAGTTTGTGAAAAGCCTGAAGATACTGCATACAAGATTATTGTAGTTCATCTATTAGAGAATTTACCAAGCATGAGCATAACTAGTCTGTGTGTGTACAGGCTGAATGTTGCCCCATATTTCCAGCAGAACATTTTCTCTATGAATGTATAGGACTGCCACACATCTCAACACTTTGTCTTAGGTTGTAATACATCTAGTGATAATAAAAGGAAATACATTTTTTTAAGAATTAAAATTGGAAGCATTGAAGTAATGCTTAGGTTTAAATTATGAGTACTTTCTATCATTTATAAAAACACAAATGCGATTACATACCAGTACTTTCTATCATTTATAAAAACACAAATGCGATTACATACCAATTCTTTTTTCCCCTGGCAGCACTGACAATAGGATGGATGCAATTTCATGAGGATGGGGAAAAATATAATTTTTATGTTACATGTACCATCCAGCCATAATAAAGCTCCCTGTAAGCTTTAACATCTTATTTTACCTGCTGATCTCCTAAATAAAATAAAATGAAGAAATATATATTCTTAAATAATTAAAAAATAACCCGATTTACTCAGTATAGGTTTTTATTTAGAAACAAATAGAAAGTCAGTTTGTAAGTCAGGTCTATCCATAGTCCTGATAATAAATTCTTTTTTTTCAGAGGACTGTTAAATTATATGTTTTTTGTATTTAGTTGTGCAATAACAGCTCTACATGTATATTCCTTTTATTTATGTTTTACATGCAGCAGGTTTTATTTCATTACTGAGTATATCTTTTCGACTTAATGAAATTGTAAATGTAAACTAAGTTGTTGAGGGTCACATTATAGAAACACAAATACCGGTACTGTATAAAATGGACCTAGCAAATTATAACTTTAAAATATTTGTACTCATCTTTAGATTTATTATAACAAAGGTGTTATGCTCTAAGTATACATGTAGCTACTGACTATGAAAAAAATATGTACAGAACAAATAAATTTCAAATTATACATTAATACACTAAAGTATAAGGGTACATATTAAATCTATGTTTGTTTGTTGTTTAATGTCCCTCTTAAGAATTTTTTACTTATATGGAGACACCAAAGAGTGGAACCACCTACCACCAGAGATAGTCATGGCAAAAACACTTGAGACCTTTAGGTCTCGGGTAACCATCTACATGCCATGAATCATAATTAATATTTTAACCTTTTAACCTTTTAAATTTTTATGATTTTGGAACTCCATGCGCACCACACATGCCATAATAATCAACTAGTTGATTGTGGGCAGTACATGGCAGAAGCAGAAGTAGAAGCACCATCATTCGCTGATGGTGGACTGCAAATATACCTATTCTCAGCACTGCGGGCCATTGAGCAGTGATGGATCTTTTTTGTGCAAACAGGACCACAGTTTATACGGTCTCATCTCTCCATGTAACACAGTGGATTTGAATCTACGACATTAGGTTCAGCTCTAAGATTTGACGACTGTAGACAGGGCAGAAATTCTAACCACTGTGAAATGTGAGCGACTTACATCAAAGTAAAAGTACCAGTCTCAATTTTTTTTAAATTCAAACAATATGAGGCTGATCAGAAATCAGTTATCTTTATTCAGTATCAATGAATGGCCACTTAATCTATCTCTGTGTAGGATCTGGAGAGTCTTTTGGTGAGGGTTGCAATATGATGTTTGTGTTTGTTCCAGTTTTGTTTATTATTATTTTTTTTGTAATCTGTTCAAATAAAATGAATGTTTAGTTTGTATTTGCCTTTCCATGAATATAACGTTGCACTTAAAATTAGCCTTGATGATCATTTGGGACGTTGCTCTTTTTAAACAACAACAACGAAATGCAACAGTATGTAACCAGTGTAGACCTACATAACCTAGCTGTGCGATGATTGTCATGTAAAAAGGAATAAATAACAAAATATAGCCATAAGCATTCATATCATATACTAATTTCATTTGAATTTAGTGTTTGTGTAAGTTATAAAGATGATAATACATCCAACAATCTACAAAAATGTCGATTGTAAACTCAATGCTCGATTAAAGATCGATTCAGCGCCTCCGTTTAGCATGGTTTAGCTCCATGTTCGAGAACACGTCCATTTGTTTACATTGTTGCAAGCGCCGCGGTGATTAAAGCGTTTACGTAACCACCTCTAGTACACCGGCGACACCTGACGTCATATATATGACGAATGAGTCATATTACAATACTTTTTGGTCGACACTGAGTTAATTTTTCATCCAAATGTCTAGGATTCGCTCATGCAGAACGTTTGACCATTGATTATTCCACGGGAAACATTTACTATACTGCAGAAGGTTCTACTCCCAGTCAAAGCTATATTGGAGTTGTACACAGAGCTGCCTTACTTCATAGGACTTTGTTTTCAAACCTTCATAGTCCAAGGGATATCGTGGTATATCCGTCAAAGGGGTTGGTTTATTTCTGCTTTATAAATCCAAATACTCTTTTCAAAAAATAATCATCAGTTAAGACAATGTCTGAATTTTTCGGAAACAAGTAAAAGAAGGTAAAAAAAATAGATTTACTCTACAGTCTTCATTATGTTTTACATTTTAGCTTTTTGTACTGGACAGAATTTGGAAATAAAACAGAAATTGGTAGATCATATATGGATGGAACGTCAAAAGAGTATATAGCAACAACAGATATTGGATGGCCAAACGGTCTCGCTATAGATTATATTTGTATGTACAAATATATAGTCAGGAAAAATTCTCAATATCATCCATAGCTTATAGTTTTGAACGGAGCATATACACTTTCTTTCTTTTTTTGTAGCCAACAGACTATACTGGACAGATGGCCTTAAAAATCGCATAGAGTACTCAGATTTAAATGGTTTAAACAGACACGTATTAACAACTGATGATGACGCACATCTAATGAGTGTTGTGATTCATGGACAATTCTTATATTACACTGCGTGGAATAGACAGTAAATTAAATCTTTACTCTTCCTGCACAAATAAAAGAATCGTTTGATTTAAAACTGATTTACCGGTATCTTTTAAGCAAACAGCTTTAGCACTAAAATTGTACATATTTCAATTAACAATGAAAATGAACTTACCCATAGTTTCATTTATTTTAATATCCTTTATATTTAGTATTCTGAAGTTATAATCATGATGAATGTTTTCTTTACAAAACAGGCGTATAACAAAGATAAATAAAGCTACAGGTTCTAAAGTCACATTTATGACAAATCACCCAGAGCTTGGTCGACTTGATAGTTTGGATATATTTACAGGTGATTCAGTGGATGGTAAGTTAGGATTTTATAATATTCTTCAAAATCGTTTCATCTGTCAGAGGTTTTCTAAGGCAGTCATTTGATAGTCCTTATACTTCATTTAGTTAATAGAATTTGTTCAAAGAATAACGGAGGATGCAGTACTTTCTGCTTTCCAACACCAACTGGGAGAACATGTGGATGTCAGGATAAAGTTAATTTGCAAGCAGACCAAAAAACATGTCAAGGAGGTTTTCAATTTTCGTTATTTCTCCTATCCAATATATTATATTTTTTATATTTATAAATTAGATAATTATGCCAATTTTAAATGCTGTTTTTATTATTTTTGATTAAAATTTCAATGACAGTATCTCGCTGTGACACCTACCTACAGAATGTAAATTTCCCTGACTGTCTTCCATATTCCGGGCAAACTTGTCCAGTTGCGTGCAAATCCGGATATAAGCTTGTTTCCAATGCATCTGTTACTTGTGATCAATCCGGACAATGGACGCCATCCCCAAATCCTTTCTGCATGGGTATACCCTAACAAAAATTTACTGCATTTAACTATAGTTTACTGTAATAACTAGAGTAAATATTTTGACACTTGAATTTTTTATGACATTTAATATAGAATTTTTGTAAAGACTAAGAGCCTTACCATTTCTTAAAGCAATATGAGCTGTATCTTCGAAAATTTTATTTTGCTAGTAAAATGTGCTGTTATGATTAATTTGTATGTAATTTAAACCCTTATGACCAATAAACCCAAAATAAAATTTTAAAATGTTTCAGAAGAAGTATTTCTGTACAACCGAACATACAATTTTAGATAAGAAATCATAATTGTACAGGACGACAATAATTCAATTTTGCTTCAATCAAAGCTAATAAAAGAATTTCCATCACGAATATGAACAACAGAAGTTTATAAATGATTTATTTTTCTGTCATTTAATTAGTTAATCACAAATTTGCAATAAAAATTTCCGACGTCAAACATGCAGCTCATATTGCTTTAAATGACAAAGCATTGATATAATAATTTGCATAAATATTTAAATATACAAGAATTACTTCTTTAAAGTAGCAGAAAATCATTCATAGGAATTTATAAATACACTGTAAGAAATGTGTTTAGAATTCAAACACTTTTCTAAACACTTTTTGTCACCTTCTTTTTTATATGTTTAATTCCTAAACATGTTTATTTTCTAAACACGTACGAGAAAGTGTTTAGAATGGAAGCACATAAGTGTTTAGATTCTAATCATGTTTAGAAAATTTACATGTTTAGGAATTAAACATATAAAAAAGAAGGTGACAAAAAAGTGCTTAGAAAAGTGTTTGAATTTTAAACACATATCTTAATTATGTGCTTAGAAATTAAACATATCTAGATTTAACATATTAAAACAAGTGTAACTGCAGAAAAAAACTATAAACACTTGTAAATGGCACAAAGAGCATATTACTTAATACACATAATATTATTGTCAAAATTTTCAAAATATTAACCGATATAAATTATTCATCATAAGGCATCTGATTGTTTTGATATGTAGATATTTTACAATGGTGTGATGTTCTTTTTACACACAATTCAATTTTTTGATCTCAATAAGTTCGATCAGCATGACATACATTTTATAACGCAGGGTTGAGCAACAAAAATAAAATAAGCTAGTAATTTTATATCAGAATTTCCTTTAATCTTATTAATAATGCTTTATCAAAGTTAGTTCAATCAAAATTATAAAATATTCATTTTATATAATATTTTGTATATGACTAAATACGGTTTCAATCGGTTGCAGAGTGTTCAATTTGTCAGTCATTAAAATGTCAAACTTGATTCACTTTCAGCAGTCCTAAAGCACTACATAGCACCACATGATATATCCCATCAGTAACTGCCAGAAAGTAATCCATTTAAAATACACAAGGATAATCACAAATTGATAATTTTAGGTACATGTATTCAAATCCGCTGAACATTGTCGAATTAGGGGTAACCCAATACACTTCATAAAAATACATTTCTTAGTGTTGATTATGGAACAACAGTTTGCACTTGAAGATGACGCCATACAGGTACTTTGATATATGCATGCTTTGAGTTCGATCCGGACTACTCACATAACCTGTAGGAATTAAAGTCAGATTTAAGTGAAAGTACCGTATGCTGCCTATTGATAATGACATCAATTTTTCAAGTACATTTAAACTATACTTAAATTAAAATAGTTATTTTTTAATGAAATTCAATATAAACTCCTCTCCTACAAGTCTATAAAGGACCTCAAGGCACTGTTTACATTGCTTATCGCGTGGTTTACAAATGCAAATCTTAATAAAAAGGAAAGATACCTTTAATATATTGCAGTAAAAAGATGCCTTTCAAATGATTTTCAATATTTCTACATGGCTATCCGTTGGATTGTCAGTATCTCTCATTGATACGTCCCTTAAGCCTTTTGTGATTTACTTTGTTTCAATGGCCGCTTAAATTAACGTTCAAATATACGAGTATTTGTGTCATTTCCGGGAAGATAACTCTGCATTTTACAGCTGAACGTGTTTAATTTCTAAACACATTTAGATATAAAATATGTTTAGACATAAGTGTTTAGTTGTTAAACATATTTCTATACAAGTTTAGATCTAAACACGTCAAGAAAGTGCTTAAATTCTAAACACAATTTTTACAGTATATATATATATATATATATATATATATATATATATATATATATATATATATATATATATATATATATATATATATATATATATATATATAAGACTATAAAATTTATTTTTAAATAAGAGAGAGAGAGAGAGAGAGAGAGAGAGATAGATTAATATAAAAAATGAATAAGAAAAAAGTAAATTTCAATCTTCCAACTGTTTCAGAAATATTCTGCACATCTGTTGTCGACAATGCCTTATTTTCACCGGAATGCACCCGTAAAGCAGGCGAATCGTGCAAATTTTTCTGTAATAATGGATTTACCCCTACTACTTCAGAGAATTTGCTTTGTACAAGCAATGGTACTTGGAACATGGACACAAAGAATCTATGCTTACGTAAGGTTTCAACAAGAAAACATGTTTTATTCTTTTCGGATAAATAAATAAATATCAAAAAATTCACTAATACCTATGTATGGTTTTTTGATCCAATTTTAATTTTGGACGTGCAGTTGATTTTAATGAAATATGCCGTTGTCAAAATATCAACATTTTCGTAAATGTGACATGGGTCTTTCTGATTATTGAAACTGAAATTCAGATCCTGCAGTATGAATGCATTATAATAAAAGGCAATTAGACTTTTAACTTTTATTTGAAATAAGAAGTAGTTGTGAATAATCTTATATTGGTTCTCTTGTAACATGATTATAAAATTTACAAGGAACGCAACACCATAACATTCGGTATATGATGTATATGAGTATGATGAATATTGGATGGATTGAGTAGGGGTTGTGTTTGGAAAAAAGTGTAGCGGATATCCTTAATTATTTGTCTTATTAAAGGTTCAGGATGTTCTAAAACGATGAAAAATGGCCATTTTATAAACTGCCGGTCAAGAATAGGAGAAACCTGTCGATATGAATGCACTGGTCCATTAAAGGTCAATCCATCTGTTCTAAATGTTACCTGCAACATAAGTGGCGAGTGGAGCCACGATACAAACGATTTATGTGGTGAGCATTGTTTTTTAATAGATTCGATTTTGTAACAAAGAAACAAAGGCATAAACACATATTAAACCTTTGTCAAACAAATATAAATTGGTGTTTAATGTCAATATTTCCAGTGAGACTATGTTCATCGTCAATCAAGAATGGAAGACTAGATAGAGGTTGTGAAAGGAAAATCGGGAATATTTGTTCCTATACCTGTGATCCTAATTATAGGCCTTCCATTCCTTCTTCAAAAATAGTTTGTACCTTGGATGGTGCATGGAATGAAAACACTGGTGAAATATGCAAGCGTAAGTTTGAGTTTTGATTTAGTTTTGATTTATCACTAATATATTCATACCACCACAGAGTCTGACACATCTGTTTCATATTTTGATATTTTACTTGAAAAAGACGTAAATGGTAATCAACAACCAAGCTTAATGATGAACGTTATGACGTAAACTTTTCAGTTGTCAGCTACACCTTACTTATGCAGCATTAAACCTTCATCACTTGCATACTAGGCTTATACCGGTATCTCGCAGTTGATTTGATGTGCAAGAGCATACTCTACGGATGTACACTTTCTCCATGTGTAAATCAAGGTTAATTACTGGCAAACAAGTTGCTTTAACAAGAATTTCAGCAATCTCGTCTAAAGTCATCATTTTGTAAGTTCTATGGTCGATACAATAATTTGGTCAGCGAATACAATTTATCATTGATTCAAATGATTACTGACACTCTTTAATTACTTTTTGTTAGGCCATTATATTCACTTTAAATTGTCGACGGATTTTTCCGTTATTATCCGATCATGACAAGGATCACACGGCGGGTGAGAGCTGTCGGCAGGGGATGTTCACTCCTCCATGACACCTGATTCCGCTTCTGATATTTTGGAGGACTGCTCTGCGCCTATTTGATATTGTTTGATGGACCTTGGAATTTGAATACTGTTCGTTATCTCCAATTGTTTTGACTGACTTACATTGTCATTGCTTATTTGCAAAAATTACTTTGTTAAAAACATTATGATTATACAAACACGTACTCTTAAAGTGACATCAAAAAGATGCTTGATCGAGTTTCTGATTGACAATATCAATGCGGTTTATGGAAACATGGTCCTCCAACAATTTATTGGAATTTCCATGAGTAGATTGCACAATAGCACCCCGTTATTAGCAGACCTATTTTTGTATTCACATGAAGCAAAATTCGTAACAAATCTTATGCGTGAAAAGAAGAAAAAAACTTGCTATGGCCTTCAACTCGACATTTCGATATATCGGCGGCGTATATTTAAGAAATAAACAACAATGTTAAAATGTTCTCTTGGAAATGAATTTAAGGTCGTCACGTGATCAAATCCTGTAAAGCTCAAAGGGCTTTCAGTAGATTTGATCACGTACCAGTTAAATGTTCATTTCCCAGTGAACTATTTAACATTGTTGTTTATTACTTATATTTACATTTGAAACGAAAACATTTCGAGTTAAATTGTTTTTGTTAAACGAACGGGCCAACATATTGCTATTTAGTGACGCGCAATAACCTAGAAGTTGTTTGTTTGGTCAAAATATCACATCGCTCTGTGATCCGGTAGCACTATGACCTCTGACCCCAAAATGAAATTCACACAGAATTGAACGTATTTTCTTTCTCCTCAATAGGTTCATCTAAGAAAGATATTTGCAAATGTAAATATTTGCCAATTAACAATGGTTTTTCTATTTTTATGTCAATTCAATATATCCCGGGGAGCTTGAGATGAAAGATGCTACATAGTCTGACACTACTGTCTCAAATGGATATTTTTCTTGAAAAGGCGTTAATGGTAATCTAATAACCTAGCCCTATTATAAACGTGATGATTTTAACTTTTCAATGGTTAGCTTCTCTTATTTCTGCAACAATATGTCTACATCAATTGCATACGGAGTATACATCTCGCAGTTGATTCGACATACAAGAGCAAACTCCACGTACGTTCAATTTTTTAAACGAGGTAAATTATTGGCAAATAAATTGATGAAATAAGGATATCAGCACTCTCGTTGAAAGTCATCAGTTAGTTAGTTCTATGGTCAATACAATGACATTGATAATATCTCTCAATCAGAATTAATCGTTTGAATTTAAATATTGCAAAACATTAGTGAGTTCATGTTCATGATTGTTATTAACATAGCTTCTGGATGTTCAAGGGCGATACGAAATGGTCAACTTATAAACTGTCAGTCAAATATCCAAGAAACATGTGAATATAGATGTTTTAGCCCTTTGGAAATCAATCCATCTGTTCCAAATATAACATGTAAAGAAAATGGAACATGGAGTGAGGATACAAATAACCTATGTGGTGAGTTAATTGGATTGAAAATTTTGATAATTTTAATTTTCTTCTGCAGAAGAAATGCTAATTTTTAAAAGATTTCTAGTTCATTTATGTCCCTCAACTATTCGGAACGGAAAACTGGCTGAAAGCTGTATACGAAATATTGGGAACAAATGCTCTTACTCTTGTGACATCAACTATAGACCCTCTTTGTCTTCTCCAAATATTGTCTGCACATCGGGCTCTACCTGGAATGAGAACACTGATGGATTATGCAAGCGTAGGCCATATTTTTTTCTGAAGTTTCTTTGTTCAAAGAATAATTGTTTAAATAATTACTCATGCTATAAATATGAAATGCTTATAAAGGTTCCTCTGAAACCTCTGTAATTGTGAGATGGTTATCTTATAGAAATATGCTTAAAATAATACAGTTCATTCGAAGCCTGCAAGAGAATAAATGTGCATGCAAACGATCGATCTTGCTATATATAATGCAAGGTCTATATTTTTGGTTTTTCTTCTACAGCTTCTGGTTGTTCAAAGACAATACAAAATGGCAAACTCATAAATTGTCAGGCAAACATCCGAGAAACATGTCGATATGAATGCAGTGCACTATTCGAAGTGAATCCATTAGCTCAGAATGTTACGTGTAATAAAAATGGAGAATGGAGTCATGATGTTAAAGATCTATGTTGTGAGTTTATTTTATAATTAATTTCAGGCAATTGGTCATGTTGTTTTTTTGTCCTCAGAAGAAATAATTTTTGCAATTTTTTTTCAGTTCGAGCATGTGCTTCAACTATCCGGAACGGAAGACTGGATAAAGGTTGTCAACGAAAAATTGGGAACATTTGCTCCTTCTCTTGTGACATTAACTACAGTTCTTCCCTTCGTTCTTCACGTATTGTATGTACATCGAATGGAACCTGGAATGAAAATACTAACGAATTATGCAAGCGTAAGATCTGATAACAGTTCTTTGTTTGACTTACTTTTTCTCAATGATAAGGTAACAAGCTTTTTAATTTTATGAAGAATAAGAAATATAGAAGGGTTCCAAATTTATAGTTCGATCTTTATATCTATATTCTCACAAACCGATTTTGCAGGCTCGATGGTACACGTTAGGTGAATAAAAGTTGAGAAAAATATAGATTGTAAGATTCTACATGTATCTGAAGGTTTATGGAAATCACCAAAACATGTTTAGTCATATTGATATAGTAAAAAACATCTTCAGGTTCTGTAGATTGAAAGTCTTTCCAATCATGACCTCTAAGGAAATGGAGGGGTCATTACCGGGGTATCCAATCATGACCTCTAGGGAAAAGGTGGGATCACTACCGGGGTTTCCAATCATGACCTCTAGGGAAATGGTGTGGTCACTACCGAGGTATAAGGGATTATTGTTTTACATAATTAGGAAGAATCTGTGAATTAGGTTGTTGAGATTCGCATTTAATCAAATGGTGATACCAGCAGTTTAGGGAGCGGTGAAAATGGGTGATCAACTGTTACATAGAAATATATATACTTAAAAAATGTTTAAAAAATCTTCTATAGAACAGCAAAGCCATGTTTAATCACATTGATATGGAAGCATCCTCAGGAAGTGTAGATTCAAGTTTATTCAAATAATAAACAAAGTTGTAGGGTGCGGTCACATGTACAATGGGGGATCAAACATTAATTAGAGATATATAGGGGAAAAACACTTAAAATTCTTCTTCTCAAGAACAACAAAACCATGTTCAGTCATATTTATATTGAAGCATCCTTAGGTAGTGTGGATGCAAGTTTGTTCAATGATAACCCTTTGGGAGGTCAGGGTCATAATTGGGGACCAAAGTTTTACATAGGAATATTTTTGAAAAAATAAATTTTTCCCAGGAAGAGCAAATCAGGTAGTGAAGATTCAAGTCTATTCATATCGTGACCCAAAATAATACGGAGGGGGCACAATCGGAGATTAAATTTTTTTTTACATAAAATATAGAGGAAAATATTTTTAAATATATTCTCAAGAACAGCATATGTTTTATTGAAATGGCAGCATCCTCATGTTATTTAGAATTCAAGCCACCCCTACCTTAGTAAACTTTTCAATACTAACTGATTTATTTGCTTTTTCCTAGCCAATATGCATTGCTGAGGGATGTGGTTCGTGGACAACTTCTCTTATGTTTTGATTTTTACACGTGTTATAAAATATCACTATTTAGACTTTGTTACGGAAATGTTACATAACAAACATGCACAATCTCATGTGACGTCACAGTTTAGACTTTCAAACTGTCTCGTGCACTTTGCACGTTATAGAAAATTGAGCGTTAATTAAATTAGAATTCTCATTACATAAGGAAGGAAAGACAATGGTACATGTACATTTGCAACTTTGTCACACGGGCACAATGTTCGTGAATTCTATATTTATTCCACTAACGCCAACTTTAAGCAAGCTTTGTGTCTTACATGATACATACATGTAGTCCTGTTGCAAAGAGAGATATTTTCTTTCTGCTAGAGTCTCAGCACCTGAGGTTAAGGTCTAAATGACAATATCTTTTATATTACATTTGAATGCTTAATCAACTCGTAGGGCTCAAGACGAATCTATGCATGATGTATCATTACTTTTGGCTTGTGATGTGAGAAATAAAAATAGAGTGATATATTGCACAGCATCATCAGGGTTGTGTTCGGAACAATTATAGACATCCTTGATTATTTGTTTTAATATAGGTTCTAGTTGTTCCAAAACAATGAAAAATGGCCGGTTTATAAACTGTCAATCAAGAATAGGAGAAACCTGTCAATATGAATGCCATGGTCTATTAAATGTCAATCCATCTGTGCCAAATGTTACATGCAACGAAAATGGTCAGTGGAGCCATGATACAAACAATTTATGCGGTGAGCCTGTCTTGTAATAGTTTTGATTTATTAAGGAAGCAATAAACACTAATACAAACTGTATTTTGGACTCAGGGAAAAAATATATCATATAAAGATATGCATATTGAGACTTTTTCATTCATATAGAACATAGGGTACGTGCCTTATTTGCGCAGGAAAAAGATCAAAGACAATGGACTATTTGGGAGCAGAAATCACTGTTGTTTACTCACATTGGGAAAATTAATGAAAATAATTAATTAAATTTCATACTCTTGATCTTTTATAATGCTAAAATATTTTAATCTATTAAAAGTTATGTAATTAACAGTAAAGAACAATTTCTTTAATCTTACATTTAAGGGAAGATAACTCTAACTGCATAAACTACCAAATAAAAAAAGCTCTTTACGTGCAGTGTTTAGAGCGTCCATAACAGCGAAAAAAATAGCGATGATATTAAATCTTCGTTAGAAAAATATATTTATTATAGATATTTATTTTGTTTAATACCAATATTTCCAGTAAGATTGTGCTCATCGACAATCCAGAGTGGAAAACTGGATAGAGGTTGTCAAAGAAAAGTAGGGAGCATTTGTTTCTACACTTGCGACCCTAACTTCAGGTCTTCCGTCCCTTCTTCAAGAATTGTTTGCACCTTGAATGGCACGTGGAATACAAACACTGACGAATTATGCAAGCGTAAGAATATTTCCGATTTTATCATGTTAATGGCTTTGAACAAATTTCATCATAATAAATCTTCGACAGAATGTACTAGCGTTGGTAATTAGAATTAATTCTCATACCATAATAAAATGTAGATAATATACCGTATAAGTAGAAATTTCAGCGAGACGCAAATTTAGCGATTCTGCCTTTAAAAGTGGTATTTATTTTTAGCGAGAGGTAATTTTAGCGATTTTAAAACGCTCACTAAAGAAGCTATTACAAATAAAATACAATTAATTTTTAGCGATATTTAATTTTAGCGATCTCAGGACCCTTGCTAATAATGCCAAAATTAAATCCTCGCTAAAAATTCTTCTTATACGGTATTTAAATTATTAGAATTAATAGGTAGAATTGAAAATTTTAAAACTTAATAAGTTCATGTTCATGATTTTTCTTTCAATAGCTGTTGTATGTTCAAAGAAGATTGGAAATGGCGAACTTATAAATTGTCAATCAAATATCCAAGAAACATGTCAATATAGATGTTTTAGTCCTTTGGAAATCAATCCATCTGTTCCAAATATCACATGTAAAGAAAATGGAACATGGAGTGATGATACAAATAACCTATGTGGTGAGTTGGTTAGATTGATAATTTTCATAATTTTTCTTCTGTAGATAAAATGCTAATTTTTTAAAGATTTCTAGTTCATTTATGCCCCTCAACTATTCGGAACGGAAAACTGGATGAAGACTGTCAACGAAATATTGGGAACAAATGCACTTACTCTTGTGACGTCAGCTTCAGATCCTCTTTATCTTCTTCAAGCATTGTCTGTACATCAGGCGCCACCTGGAACGAAAACACTGACGGATTATGCAAGCGTAAGCCATATTTTCTGAGTTTTGTTTGTTCAAAATATTATTGTTTACATAATTAATCATTTTATAAATATCAAATACTTAAAAAGGTGCGCTGTAACCTCTGTAATTGTGTGAATTGGTAAATTTATCTAAAAAAAAATATTTAAAATTATATACATTTCACTCGAAGCCTGCAAGAAAAAATGCATGCAAGCACTTGTTATTCTTTTATATGATTCGCGGTTTATAAATTTTTAATAATACTTCTTTATATAGCTTCTGGTTGTTCAAAGACGATACAAAATGGCAAACTCATACATTGTCATGCAAACATCCGAGAATCGTGTCGATATGAATGCATTGGTCTCTTTGAGGTGAATTCATTAGCTCAGAATGTTACGTGTAATGAAAATGGAGAATGGAGTCATGACGTAAAAGATTTATGTAGTGAGTTTATTTTTATTTAAGATTCAAGCAATGTTACAAAGATACTCACGAAAGTTCATATTGTTTTTCTTCATTTGAAGAAAAATATAATTTTTGAAAACCTTTTCAGTACGCGCATGTCCTTCGATAATCCGGAACGGAAAACTGGATAAGGGTTGTCAACGAAAGATTGGGAACATCTGCTCCTTCTCTTGTGACATCAACTACAGTTCATCCCTTCATACTGCAAATATCATTTGTACATCAAATGGAACCTGGAATGAAAACACTAACGAATTATGCAAACGTAAGATCAGATAACAGATCGGCGTATTTTCTCAATAATATTACTTCAAACCTATAATTTCATGTAAAATTATAGAAATACTTTTCCACAGATAGTACATGTTTTGTGAATAGACAACCGATAAAAACTTAAATGGTATCGTGCTATATGAAGGATTATGCAAAAATTATTCAGAATATTTTTTGTACTGGCATTATCTTGGAAACTGATTAAATGTACAATAAAGGAGTTTTTCTAAAACAATGTGAACTCTAAAAAAAATCAATGATCTTTTATTCTTTTAGCTTCTGGTTGCACAAAGACGATACAAAATGGTAAACTCGTTAATTGTTCATCGAATTCCGGAGAGATATGTCGCTATGAATGCATCGATCATTTTTACATTAATCCGCTAATACCAGCTATAACCTGCAGCGTAGGTGGTGAATGGAACCACGAGACAGACAATTTATGTGGTACATGGTATTTTATTTCGGTGAAATATATCACATCAACAGATATATTTTAAGCAAAATAGACTCCAAAAAAAACTTAAAATGCGTTTCATTCTCTTTTGAAAGATTTTATCATATTTGTTTATTATTAATTCAAGACTTCAGTTTATTCTTAAAATAAATGTGATTATTATTAGTTTATCTTTTGTTTATTTTTTTCTCGTTTTTTAAAATCTATTTTGAATGTTAAAAATATTAATACATTTATCTTTCCAGTAAGGCTATGTTCATCAATTATCCCTCATGGAAAAATAGCGCCAAATTGCGAGAGAAAAATAGGATATCGTTGTTCATTCATTTGTGACAGTAATTACCAATCATCCATTTCTACCACAAGTATTGTTTGTACATCAGCCAGCACCTGGAATGAAAATATCAATACAATATGCAAAAGTGAGAAAAATGATTTGAAGTACTAAATTGTTAACATCAACTGGATAAAGTTTTCAAATATATTTTAATGTACCCGTAATGGAAGATTCGGGGGTATACAGTGTTCGATCTGTTCGTCGTTTTTGTCAACATATTTGACCTTCTGACTTTGCAGTTTAACTTGACTTTTCAAAATATAACCAAACTTTAAACTTGGCCTTAAACTTTGAACTGATATTGCTAGGGCTTTCATACTTAACCTGTATTTCCATGAGTTCAAGTATTTTTGCTCACTTAACCGTGACCGTTTGAAAAATTTAACCTTTGCCATTAATTGGTGCTTTGGCTTTCATGTTTTGAATGTTTATTTCTTTTTACAAAACCCTTCCTTGGATACCAACATTTTGTAACCTTTGCCTTTGACTTCGGAGTTTGACCTAAAACTTGAACCTTGGCCATATCTTTTTAAATGTTGGTACTAGGATTTTCGTATTTCACGAAGTGTATTTCTTGTTACATGACCGTACCAATATTTAATATTTGATCTCTGGACACTGGAGTTTATTTTTACATTCAAAAAACTTCAACCTTGGCCATAAACTGCCATACGGGGGCATCAGTGTTTCACACATCCTGTGTTCAATTTCAATATAATTTACATGTTTCTTAAGCAAATATCAGTATTTAAGATATTAAAAATATTTATTGCAAAAGCCAAACTTTCTGAACCTATTTTTACTACAGGAATAACGTGCCCGCTTCAAATAACAGATGGTTATGTATCCTCGCAATGTAATGGACATATCGGAGAAATATGTGAGGTTGGTTGTCGAAATGAATCCAATGCAACCTCTGTACAGATGATATGTACATCACTTGGATCATGGAACAAAGATATAAACAGCATATGTACACAATATATTCGTATGTATATTTATATTTTAAAAACCTATAAGCAAAAGTAATTTATATGAGGTGTTTATATCGTTTTAAAACATTGTTTTTCGTTAAAAATAAGAAACAGTTAATACATTAATTCATGGATGAATGTTGAGACAAGTTTTTAGATATGTATGTTTTTTCCACCTTCTTTAGATTTAAATGTTATCTTAATATGCCTTTTCATAGAAATATCTCATGTCGCATAAATTTTTTATTAATGACTTAAAAATAAATGCATCGTTACTTCTATTGATTTTTATTTTAGTTTTCTTTTACAGGGAACGTTTCCTCAAATCACGTAACTGGAAACAGCTTTGAGACATATGTCTTAATTGGAGCATCGATTGTGGGGCTTCTTATTATTGCCATTGTTGTTACAGTTTGTTTCTTAAAGAAAAGAAATTCCAATGCGTATAAATATGCTCAAGCACAGGATGAACCACAAGAAATGTTTCTTAATCCTTTGTATAACCTAAAATAGAAAGGCAACGTTCATGAATCAAAGTACATGTAGCGCAAAAAACGTCTGAAAAGATTGTAAGAGTAACAATAATAAAGTAATTAGAAGAATTACATTACAGTATTGGAATGAATAGGAGATAAGAGGGAATTATAATTTTTCAACTTAAGATTTCTCCAAAACTCATTTATTTAATATTTATTGATGAAATAAAGTTTTTGAGTTATAAACATTGTTGTTTTACTCTTTGTTTATCATTTTCCTAATTTCCTACGCAACTAAGATAAGGCTGTCCGTAAAATATCAAACTGTTCAAACTGTAGCAACTTCTCTGAACTACCTAGATATGACGTCATGATAGAATATAACGTCATGTCATTGCATACTTGAGCTGACATGACGGGGAAAATGTCATAATTAGGCTATTACATGGCATGTAGATTTATTTTGGGGATTGTTGTTGAATTCAAATGTAAACATTTTTTTAGGCTCGAGTGTGCTGTTATGATGTTGAACAGTTATATTTAAATATCCCTATTCCTTTTGCTTGTCCGATATACACATATTCAAACAGTAGCAAAAAATATGTGAACGCTCCACTTACACGTCTGTAGACAGAGTTAGAATTTAAGAATCGTGTTTATATTGGACTGGCACAAGTGATAAACAAGGACAAATTGAAGATATTCTGTGTGAATCTACAAGAGAAGTATGTCTTCTAACTGAATTTTGCTGGGGGAGGGTGTGTAGTTTATTCGTTTTTGTGTAAATCGCAATAAAGAGTAGAAAATACCCCTTCTTATGACGGTAAGTTGAATTTCTCGTAAAATATTTTCTAAACGAGTAAAAATTAAACCTGCCCCCAGCACTTTCTATGTTCCAGAGATCATGATGAATGGATCTATGTAACAAACTTCGCACAATATTTTTGTTTTGCACTTGTGCCGAAGCGATTTTTGTGCAACAATTAAGAAATAAGGTATCATTTTTTGAGTTTTATTGAGATGTAAAACGGGTTGGTCACGTGATCAAATCCCATGAAGCCCGAAGGGCTTTATGGAAGCTTTGATCATGTGCTAACCCGTTTTACATCTCAATACAACTCAAAAAATGATACCTTATTACTTATATTTACATTTGTGACTTATTCATACTTTAAATTTGCCTGATTGTTACTTTTAACGTGCGAAATGCGTTATTTTTCAAACCCAACGGCATGTATGTAATCCACTAAAAGCGCGTCGACCCTTTATAACGTCATACAGAAATTACGTCGAACGTTTATCCAAACGCACATCTATGACCTCTTAACCCCGTACCTGTATTTATACAGTTATAAAAACGCTTGCTTTTAGTAGTGTTATATAAAGGAAAACATTTGCAAATGTAAATATTTAGGAATATCATAAATCTCCGTCACGTGATCAATACAGTCATGTAACATCACAAAAATGCTTTAAAATAAAACCTGATTAAACTATTATCTCAAGTTGACTGCAATTTCAAACAAGAATTACATATTAAAATTAAAATCTAGCTCAAAATAAAATGTGTATTTTCAATGCATTTTAAGCCTTCGGACATCCTAATCATAACTACGTAATCTAGATGTTTCGTTTGAAATTATATTTATATAAAAGACGCGGACGTATATCCCGGCACCGTTCTTCATTTTTTTCATAACATACTTAATAATAAATACAGATTTTTTGCACATGCGATATGCCTGACGTCACAATAACCGTATCAACCCTGCAGGGCTTATAAAGGTTATCAGCACTGCAGGGCTGATACGGATCAATATCACACCCTTAGTAAATCAAACCACAATAACAGTACTTGTGATCATACACAATTTTGATTGGATTCATATTCTATTAATTCTAACTTTTTTGAAAATAAGGATAACCTAATTTACAAATAATAGATTATTTTCAAATTACGGATGAAGTGCATTGAAATACATGTAGAAGTAGAAACAAACCCAAGCCGTTTGAGACAATATACAATGTACAAGTATGTAAGAAGTCCATGCATGTTATTTACTTATTTTCTTCTAAACTTAATGTGTGCTGTATTTTATTACATGTACTAACTATGAAATAAACATAATAATACATACCCTTTTCCACATCACATTCTATATCAGCCTTCGACCAATATCAGCCCTCTGGCTGATATTGGTGTCTCGGGCTGATACAGAATCTGATATGGAAAAGTATCTTCCTTTCACATATTATCAGTATACATGATTTTAATGGTGAAAAATGTTATCATTGATTTCTTTTTAATTTTTATTTGTAGTTGCTAAATGATGCACCCTGCACATGGCATTTAGAACAGCCGCTATACCTTTGGGCTAACAAATGTCATATTTTTGTCCTTTAATTTAGCATAGCTACATGGTAAATGACACCCTGTAGCTCTTCCGTCCTATAAACACAAAGACCCAAAAATAATGTATTTCTCCTTTTCTTTCTTGCTAAATACCCCGGTATATGATTCTGACCGTTGAAAAAAAGCAAATGTGCTTTTCTTCACCTTTATAATATATGCTTTAGACAGAGACTGCTTATAAATAATATATTTTGGATTTATCGAGGTTATATATATTCTTATTGTGTCGAAAAAGAAGAAATAACATATAATTTCCTTTTTGCATTTAATTTTTTTTAGATAGAGGTAAGATCTTTGATCTGTTAAAAATTATTTGAAAGTAAGTAAACCCAGTAGATATAAGATTTTTTAGTAGTATGCTCATGAGCTCCTGGCTAGTAATAATTTAGAATGAAGGCGAAAATACAAAAACATGTACATAAAAGGTAACCGAATTATCTGCTTGTCCAACATTTTTTTTTTAATTGATTCATGCAATTTATTTAATGATGAACAGCTTGAATTTTGAAATATATCTATTGAATGAAATGTTTTTTAAAAGTCTCAATTAAAAAAAAGTTACTACGATTTATAAACTATTGATATGAATTTTAATTTTATGGTTTAAATATTCCAAGAGATATAAAGTAAATGAAAATTGTATTTCATTTAGAATTTTCAGGCTTGGGTCCCCTTGTCAGAACAGATATCAAGAGTAGATGCTTAAATTATATAATTTTGTTTTTAATCTTATTTACTCCCCACAGAAAACCTTTCAGGAGTTAATTTTGAAGTGTTGAAAGTAAATACTGACATAAATTATAAGTAGTACGTTAAAGGATACGTCTCAGATTTGAAGGGTTAAGTGCTTGTTCATTGAAAGTAAGTAAATTTTTGAAAATAGCAAAGGCAATAAGTCTATGTGCAATATCATTACGAGGAAAAAATAATTTTATGTTATTTTTTCTAAAGCATTGAAAGAGAATATCCAAATTGGACTACGATTGAATAATTTTACTTGCCTTACGTAATATATTACGTTCCTGCATTTATCATATTTATTTAACAATTTTACAACCATGTGTCTTTGTGTATAAAATAAAATTACTGTATTTATAAACAGAAACTCTTGTTTTACTGATAAAGAAAGGAAGAACATTAAAATGTCACCTAATCAAGCTACTATATGCATACACCCTGTGGTACTTAAAAGTAAGTCAAACTTCAAAATCAATGTCACAGTATAAAAAAATCATAGTATTTGGAAAGGTCTTGCAACATGTAACATAACATATGAAAAACTTTTCTCTAGTCATTCAAAAGTTTTGACCAAATTTAAGGTTTTTTTGAGAGACTGAAAAACGGACAGACTGACAGGTGAGTACGATTAAATGTCCTCCTGCTTTTGCAAAAGCGGTAGACAATTACGTAGATAAATAATACAATTTTTTTCTTAGCTCCATGACGATGCACAGGGAGCATATTCTGTGTTAAAAACTTCCTCGTTTTAAAGTTGTCGTCAAAGACGTGGACAACAAGCTTTAATGTTTGTAGATATTGCAGTAATTTTGTTTTTCCCTCTGGTAAAGGATGTGTATTTTACAAGTCATAGCATTTTTGGTAAAACTTACAATCGAAGGATATTTCTGTTCCGGTAAGTTAGTAGGATATCTAATATCTCATTGAAATATTGAACTTGATTTATGATTATTTCTCTTGTATGATTCATTTTTTGTTTTGAATTTGTTACCGTCTTTTTTCTATTTTCCTCTTTCCCCTACGGAAACTCATGTGCTTAATTAATGGGATGTATGTATTAAGTTGTCTGCGTATCTGTATCTACTGTGTATTTATTTATTTTAATCGATTGATTTATTGTTGGTTTATTTATATCCCCTGCCTCACCAAACAGGGGGAAGTGCTTCAAATTAACATACTCGGGACCCAGGGCACCTATGTTGATCATCTTAAGGTTTCACGACTCTTCTCTTTGTTGTTAATGGTACTAAAATTATTAAATAAATGTATAAAACGGTATGAATTTAGAAAGGATGAGTGCACTTAAGCTATGAGAGTTGGGTCCCGGTGTTTTGAACAAAATAAAATTCCAAAATTCATCAAATTTATGTTTTATGGGTATGAAACAATGTCTTAAGAACAGGTTTTGGTATAATATATTACATGAAAGTACTAAATAATGCCGAGCGACACTAGCTTTTGAAACGGGGGTCTAACAGTTTTGTCACATTTCTATTGTTATTTATATGCATACCATTTTTCTACGGCATTGTTTACATCGAGCCGCACTTGGCCATTAATCTCATTTGCACAGAATGTGTATTTTAATTTTAACCTCTACATATCCAAAGGACAAAGTTGGCCAAGTTGCAGCTCATATCTAATTTTATGAAAAACTCTATAAACTACTTTCAAGTTAGCCACTATATTAACAGGTCCCCGAGTGTCAACAATTGGTATTATAATCACTTTACTCACGTGACACTCCACTGTTCGATACGCCAACGCTTTCATTGAATATTTCATTGTGTTTGTGATTTGAAGCTTCTATTCGGACAGTATCTATCGTACATCCAACCTTTTATGTCTCTTAATTTACTGTGTAATTTTTGTTAGGAGTGTTTTGAAAGAATTCTGGTAATGGTATTGTGATAAGTAAATATAGGCTCATGTTGCCTCAGTATTATGGTCTGCTGGGCGATTCATCTACCCCATCCCTAAACACTAGAATTATTTATTATTTATGCACCATGAAACTACACAATCTCTGTTCACCATTAAGAATTATCCTCATATGTCTAAATTACCCACTTGAAAGTGAGACATTATCTTAACTAATTACTGTTATGGAGAAAATAATTTATGCTATATTTTTGTTTGTTATCGTGGGAACTTTTAAAATCACTATAAAAGAAATCAACCCACAAAGTAAAATCTAAATTATATTTATTCACATTACATGCATTAATGAAATTGATTGAACAGCAGGCATGAATGACTTTACTCGTTCTCCCAATGGCCTGAGACATAAACACCTGTGCATTTAAATTTTGAGTGAAAGGTAGGAAAATATATGATCAATTGGCACATATTTAGGATGAATCTAGATAGAGAGGGTGGTAGTAAACCAAAAATAAAACAATTAAAAGAACATAATAAGAAGGAGCGGAAAATACACAAAACCCAGATTTCAAACAACAACAACAACAACAACAACAAAAGATTCAGATTTAAAACAATTGTTGTTGACTCAGTGTAAGAAAATATCCCTCACAAAATAACATGCCTAAAATCAAATATTATTATAATAAACTGTAATTTCAAGAAAATCTTTTTTGACTTTCTTAAAATGGTAATGCTCATGACTTAAAATTGAAAAGTTGTTATTCAGATATAATGAAATAACACAATATAATATATTTTATATATTGATATGTCATTATCATTAATCTATTTAATCAGCATATGTCTTTGTGATGCTGGGTGTTTATCAAAAGCAATTTTTTGTTTTCTGCTTTACATTTACCAATAACCTACTGACATTTATCTGCAAGTAAGACTCCCATATTTCCAGTTTCATAGACTCTAAAGACTTTCAATGTATGAAAAAATCAAATATCAAATACGTTGGAACAAGGACACACTTGCAAACTGACATCCAGTGTAATCAGGTTGAATATATTTGTGCTTATTAGATAAAATAAATAAATTTAAATGGATGGCAAAATCTTGTTCACGCTATGAACCTTTTTGTACTACATCTACACCTACGAGGGCTGTTCAATAAATAATGTCCTCGGTGCTCAGAAAGAAGCAAAAGACGCTTTTCAATGATTTAGTCTTCATGAATTTACTCATTAATCTCTTTTAAGTAGAATACATGACCGTAACATTTTTTATCAAATTTCTGATTGTTTTTAGAACTCATTTTTGGGTATGACCCTTAGTATACTGGAAAATGGCAGATCCAATGATTTCCCGGACTTGTTTCTTCCCTCTGAAAGGTGTTTTTTTCAAGTTTGGAAATAGAAACAAGTCAAAAGGTCAAAGATCTTGCGAATATTGTTAATGTGAAAAAAACATTAACTTTCTGTTTATCCCGAAAACCCCTGTACTCTTCAGGGCATGCGGGTTTGGACGCTGTTTTGAAGAAATTCAATTTAGTGGATTCCTGATTCTGGGTCTTTCCTCTAATAAACCTTTTGATTTTTATGCAAAAAAATTGCTTTCTAGACTCCTCCAGAAATTAAACTGTCTCTCCGAATACGAATTTGAACAACAATACCACTAATTTAAAAAAGAATTACATATAAATCTGTCTTTGTGCTCTTGAATACCTGTGCTCTTGTCAGACATTCGCCGTTTTTATCAAGTACATCTTATGGTAAAGTTTGTTTTGAGGGTTTTAATCAATAGATTCATGTTCCAATATCTTTTTGAAAATAAAGCAAACGTGGATAGCTAAAACTACTGATATTTTAAAATAATTGTTAAGAATTTCGTATACGCTGTCGTTTTCACTCATTTTTCAAAATATAGGATGACCTTTGAGTACCACGCTTTTTTACCTTCAAACGTTTCTTAAAAACCGATATGATGTCTATCAAATTTGCTATGTGTCTTAAAGTCAGTCATACATCATCAAATATTATTTGCTGAAATTTGGCAACTAGTACATAAGTTGTTATAATTTTTGTTGGCAAGGAGGGTACCCATTTTTTATGCCCATTATATAATTTTTTATCATTGAAATCCACCTGCTGTTTTGTCTATAAAACAGACATTGGTTGCTGTAAATGTCATATATTTCATTGAATATTTCTTTGGGATTTTTAACAAGTTTTACGGCAGCTATAATGAAGCTTTTATTTTCACTCTAGTGTACTGATTCTTTACCATTCATTTATAATGCAGTGTCTCGAAAAGCCCTTGTTTCCCAGCTTCTCACGATGAAACTATGTAATGAAAAGTGGTCACATAAACTGTTATAAATTCATGAAAGATTGAATAATGAGAGAAAGGCAAGTTTAAAGTCATATGATATCTGTAATATATGTTATATAGTTCAGGAGATTATTTATTGAATAGCCCTCGTAGATCTACAGTTCAGAAGATAGGTGACACTACTGAATAAACTGTTTTGTTGTGATTTCTTGCTGGCGGAACGACACTTCCGTTAATTCAAGTTCAACATTAACTGTTTTGCAGATATATACATAAAGAAAAATCATTAAGAAATACGTTAAATCAAATTTACGCCATCCTGTTCAAAAATAAATTTCTGCCAAGTATCACACAAGCTTAAAATAAAACATTAACAGTGCGGGTGAGAATTTCGATGACACAGTACCTACTAAGCACCTAAAAGAATATGGAAGAAAAACCCTATACCTTTCTACTAGAAATGAATTTCCCTAAATGTAAAGCACACTTTCGTAATATTGTCAAACTTGAAAATCCATCTCCTTAGTAAAGCACTACTTTGAAATTTTTGGAAAAGTATTTCATCATGAACAAATTTTCTTTACATCTCTGAAAATGCAAAACCAAGACTCCTATCTTAGCACAAAGAAATCTATGTTTTTTTTTTGTTTTTTTTTTTTTTTAAATTTATCATCTTTGTCGTCTCACATCAAAATCAGTCAAAAAATAAAGACTAATAATCATTGCATTAAATTTTTATTTTTGTAAAGTCCTCTTTAGATAAAATTTTCTCCTATTTTAATATAAATTAAAAGGGGGAGGATTGTAATATATTAGAATTTACTAGAATTGTACACAATCTGTTAAAAAATAATTAAACACATAAGAAAATTTAGCTTTTTGTTTCTCCTATAATCTGAAAGTCAGTCATCTATATTTCCTGTTTCCCAGTTGGCTCTGGGGACTTTCTAATGTAAAACCTTGGTAAAATGGCACACTTGCTGACATCCAATTAAGTCAGGCAGTACATCGCGTGCTTATATGTTAGATAAAATGTATAAAATATATTCAGATGTTATGGATTTTACACCCTTTAAAGTTGAGGTTTGAATTTCTCCAAAATCACCAAAAATAATAAAATGATAATTAAGATGTAATTTCAGTGTAAGTTCAATTAATATTCAATCAATAATACTCAACAAATATCTCTCTACTACTACTCGTATCTGGAAGCTTGAAGAAAACAGAGATGGAGAGACAGAATAGCTGGAAAAATAGTTTACATGGTTTCAGATGTAGGTTGCTAAAATTGAAACGAGTATTCGTTGAATTTTGTTGCAATTTATCTGTTTTTCTCAGTTGAATATCAAACTAACAGATGTAATAGTCTAATCCACACTTTGCAATAGTTATGTCAGGGTCAACCAGATGGTCAAAAGGGAAAGGAATGGTACTATTCTTCATACTATTGCGTGTGCTTCAATAAATCAACTGTTTTGATTTTTTTCTTTCGATATATGGGTTGCCCCATCTTGGGGCAATCATATTCAAATGCACAATATTTTAAATTCCCAGTCAGATGAAAAAGTTACAAACAAGAAAACTATAAAGGCTACTGTAAGAATTCTAAGGGGTTTTCCCAAAGATAGCAGCCAAGGGACATAACTTTTGAAAATTGTGGATCCAGCTATATACAAGAAACAAGATATTTTATTTACCAATCAAGGGCCCGAAGGGCATTTCAACATACATATAATTAAACCTAAACGTTATATTACAGATCTCCCTACTGACAGAGGACTCATTATTGGAATGTGGAATCCTGCATCGCTAGTCACCATCCCAAACATACCCAGATCTCAAAGAGATAATTACGATAATGTCACACACATTTTGGTACCCCCAAATGTTAAGATATTAGGCTTAACGTCTGATGATAGAAATAAAGTAGTTTTTCTCACATTTCTCGACTCTATTCTTGCGATTCAAAACTTTACGATTCCGCCAAAATTTTCAAGATCCCTTGACTCAATTACAGTTGCTTACAAAGGAAAGTCTGCAGCTGTTGGACAGATTGCCTTTGACTACGTTTCCAATAATCTGTACTGGTGTGACTCGCTTTTAAAGTGGATAGCTATGAAAGCAGCATACCGCCATAATAATTCTACATATAAAATTGTTGTTCAAGATGATTTATTTCAGCCTGAAGGCTTGACACTGGATCCAGAAGATGGGTAAGATAAATATATATATATATATATATATATATATATATATATAATTATTATATCTATATATATATATATCTATATATAGATTGTAACACATTATGTAATGTAACTACAATGCATTAAAATTCCATGCATCATATGCACAAAACTGTCAAAAGTTTAATGTATGCATGTAAAACTTCATCTGAGGCCACCTTTAAAAATTGTTTGGTTCCCCTCTCCCGACAGACTGACTAAAATGGCCCCGACTCAAATTTTTTTTTATACATTCCAGGACAAGATATATTTTTCTGATTATTCCTCTCATCCCGTAAACAAATATGTTGTAATTTTCTGGAAAAAAGATATACCTACATATATATATATATACCTACCGACCCAATAATTTTACACTGAGTCGATAGAGGCCAAGCAAACATTATATCAAATGTTCTTTTTAGTATAAATATTTAATTTCTTACAGATATACAAAGTGTTGACAACTTTCCTTCTTTTTATACTAATATGCATAGACTTACTCTAAATTGTTATAATTGATCTCATGAATAGTTTTATTCCCTGTGCAAAAATTTGGTCTTAGAAGCCAGAATTTATTGATTTTTATATTATAATTATTATTTGCATGGTCATGAAGTGATTGGTTGATTGTATGTTGTTTAACGTCCTTCTTGAGAAATTTTCACTCATATGGAGACTCTACCACTTGCGAGTGAAGAGCCGCATTTTTTTGTCCAATTCTCGAGACTTACAGCCAGTGAGCAGGTAGGGGTCTTTTTCGGGCCAGCACCATTCTGCGACACGGGACCTCGTTTTATACGGTCTCATCCGATGGACCAATATGGGATTCGAACCCACGACGTAAGGAGCAACTCCTTACTTCGCGACTCTAGAGCAGACGCTCTAAGCAGAGCACCACGCAGGCGACGTCATAAGCTGAATCGTAGTTATGACCAGGGTTCTCCATCGTTTGAAATTTTACTGTGTAGCAGAGTTTACGCGAAACACTAATATATGGTGTATTTTCGCGATAAAAATCACCACTGAATCAGTATTCATTATAATTAAAAAGATTGCATGCACAAACTTTTTTTAAAAAAATCACTAATTCGTTACAAAAATGGTATGGTCGTATATATTGATTAAAGGAAAAACAGGTTCTGAAAGCAGAGGAAATTCTGGTGGAGACGGTCGAGATACTTACCATTTTTTAAACTTACCGTGATTTTTTGTCTGTTTTCTTAATTTATCAAATTACCAAATTACAAAGTCCAACTTGGGTCTAGGAGATAACTAATTATTCAAGATGAAGCCCAAATTAAGTGCTCTATCTTTTACAATTAAAAAACGGTAGACTTGTTTTATGAAGTATTCATTAGGAGAGAATTTATATGTTTTGATTTTCTTATTATTACAAATCTAACTGTGTCGGCAAAATTTTTACTGAGTCGCAAGCATAAAATATGAATCGTTACTGTGTCGGAGAAAATATTAATTTACTGTGTCGATACCATCACAGTACAACAGCTCCTGGAGAACCCTGGCTATAACACCTTCAACAGAGTTGCAAATAAAAGTTAAGCTACATGTATAATCTTGCTAAACATTGTGCTTAGGCAATATGAATAAATTTAGGAAGCTTACTAAATTTATTTTTTCTTCTTTAGTAAAACATTATATATTGAAACAGGCTAATGTTCTTTTCCGATAATGATGTGAATCCACGCATCGAAAAGGCCTCGATGGATGGCAGTGATAGGACAGTGATTGTCCACACCGGTCTGTTACGAGTCCTATCCCTTACTGTTGACGCTGTCAATAATTTACTGTTTTGGGCAGACGTAAACAGACACACTCTTGAAGTCAGCAATTATGACGGATCAAGTCGAAGAGTAGTGAGACGACAGAGTCAAGTCTTGATGAATAGTGTCGTTTATCATCGGGTAATTGTTTGGTTTAAGATTAATTTCAACATGAAACCTCATGCAATAAATGTTAAATGTTACTTAATTTTATTAGGTAAACATTTTGTTGGTTTCTCAGATACCGGCGAAATAGACCAAACACTGCTGCATTGACATTTCTTATTCTCTTTCCGAGAAAGGAAAAACAATGGGATTTTTAAGCCACAAAAAGAAAATAATACGTGTATTTTGATAAAGCATAAAATCATAGATACTCAATACATTTCTGCCCGCCGCATTTAATTTGAAATGAAATCTTTGATCTGTTAAACTTAAGATTTTTTATCTCATAGCAGACGTATGAAGAATCAGGATAAAATCATGTAGGTAACTATTACATGATCAAGGTTTGAGTCGATGTGACGGTGACGCTATAAAATGCAATGGCGATGAAGGGATGGCACGATATCACGATGATGATGATGCGCCGCAAAAATGCGTTAACAATGATTCGATGGCACAAAGACACAAAGCTACGATAACAATAACATAATGATGCAAAGGACTGAAACAATAACTGCTTCATTATTCTATCGCACTATCGTCATTGTATTATTGTGTCATCATATCATATTCATCACGCTATCGATGAATCTTTTAAGAACCATCGCGCCATCATCATTGCACTTTCACGTCATCGGACCATCGACAGTTGATGTTCCATATAGTGCGTCGCCCTATATAGCCAGACTTCTATAATATAGTTTCATTATTTGTTTATTAAACATTGCTCAATTTTTTTTTATTGTTGAAGTGTTTTAAGTTCATAATATATCTATTTTTTTTTCTACATTTAGAATATACTACATGTTGTTAGCTCGAGTGCTAGAGTGATTGCTGGATATGATTCAACCGCTGGGTCTTTAATGTACGGTGTAAACACATCAGCGGAACCGTTTGCTATTCATGTTTACGATGCAAAAGCATTTCAGTCACATTCTGGTATGAAATAATTACATCCTGTATGTAATTTCGTGTTTTATAATGATTTATTTTGAATTTGAAAAAAAGGATTGACCTCAATCTTTTTGTTGCTCAAATTGTAAAGTAAAAATCATAAAAAATTTTAATTCCTTTCACTTTAAGTAATTGTCAAAGTATTTGTAGCAAAATATTGTAGAGCTTTTTATAAAGTATGTGATAAATGTGTCTTATAGTTAATATTTTTTTTCGAATAACCAGAAAAATATTAAAATTGAGACAGTTGTTTGGAATTAATTCGTTATATATATACAAAATGTAACTATTTGAATAATATGTATTTTAATTTTCAGACCCCTGCGCTTCAAAAAGTTGTCAACATATATGCGTTAGCACTCCTATGGGAAGCAGATGTCTCTGTGCTGAGGGTTATAGATTATCAACAAACGGTTTCACATGCAGAGGTAACTGTGTTTATCAAGGTTTTAATTTTTAGATATTAGTCAAATATTCAATTTTTCAACGAAATTCATAGAAGTTAAAATTATAAAATGAAGAACTGATTCAAGATCAACATTAAGCATCATTGTAGGTTATCAAGAACTTTTTTTTAAAAAGTTAAATGATTGGAAGATAGTCCCAAGTACTAAAGAATTTTCTGTTTTTTTCAACAGAATACTCGTCACTCTATGAGAAGGGATTTATCATTAGCAACGCCACTTTATTTTCCATGTTGGAAGTAAATGCTGTCAACGGAATACAATCCACAATTAATGCCATTCAAATCCCATCAGCAAATATCACGACGATAGCTGTTGACTCTAACTCTCGTCTTATTTATTTTGTGGACAGTCGTACTAAAAGATTAAGAAAAACAGACATCATGACTAAAAACTTCAAAACTTTAGGTTATATTGGAGATGCTAAAAGTAAGAATAATTCTCTCTCCCTCTCTCTCTCTTAATCTCTCGCACACACAAACCTACTCTTCCTCGCTCACACACACACAAACACACACACCCTCTCACCCACCCTTTCACACACACACACACACACACACCCTCACTCACACACACACACCCTATTCACACACGTGCATATGGTACATTACTCCAACATGCTAAGAGTTCACGCCGAGATACTTTTGGCGCCGCGTATTCTCTAGCATCCATTGTAGAAATTCTCTCCGCTAAAACCCCAATTGAAAATAAATCATTTAATTAAAAATTGAGGCTCTGAATATTAACGAATTACACGAAACAATAAAATATTCACAATTTATGATAAAACTTACACATAGAACACTGTAAATCTCTCGTATTAGCGTTAAATCCACTATTTTTAAAATCGAAGCAGAAAAAGAACCAAGTTGTACATACTCTTAAAATTACCAAGTGTTTTGTTTTTTTAAAAATCATTTATCATTAGTTCTGTAAAAAAATAGTTTTAGTACCCAGTTTCAATTGAAACTCCTCAATTATATAGTTCATTGCTTTTACTTCACATTTCTTCAGGCCTGAACTTTGACTGGATTGCGAAACTACTTATCTGGATTGATCCAGCAGGGTCAGAGATACAAACGTTCTCTATTAAATTTGGTACGACTGCAGTCATCTATAGGGATCTTCAACAACCAGATTCATTAACCGTGGATACATACAATGGGTTTGTTATACATGTATATATTCAAAATTATTGAAATTAAATCAAGACTGATATCTTTTTTTGTAACTGTACCGATTTTTCAATTACTTTTAAAAAAGAATTATGATTTCATCACCTGCATATGAAGTTTATATCTCTCAGTTCAATCAATACACAAGAGCATACTCTACGTATGTACAATTTCTAAAAGAGGTAAATATTCGACAAACAGACTGATGAAGCAAGAATATCAGCGGTGTCGTTTAAAATCATAATTTCGTAAGTTCTATGGTCGATACAATGACCTTGTGAGCAAATACAAGTTTTCATTTAGTGAAGCTGACTGACGTTTTTCATACTAAGTGCTAGTCTATTATTAACACACTGAATGTTCGCGAATTTTTACTTTGTTTCCGGATCATCGCTAGGAGCACACGGCGTGTGTAACCGGTCGACAGGGGTTGCTCACTCCATGGCACCTGATCCAACCTCTGCTGTTTTGGAGGTCCGTGTTTGCTCTGTTCTTATTTTGTATTGTTAAATGTACTTTTGGGCTTAAATACTGTTTGTTAGCTCCATATGTTTTATTTGTCCTCTTTTTTAAATGTAATACATATAAATTTCAGATATATGTTTTGGCTGTCGGGACAGTTGCATAAATCAATAATGCGGGGAAATCTGCGTAGAGCTTTGCCAGAAGCTATAGTGTCTTCTCCAAACCTAGACATTCCAATATCTCTCTATTATGATATCACAAGCAAAAGGTTTTTTTTTTTTTATAAATCTAGAAAGAAAATTACGAAATTGAGATCTTTAAGTCACAGTTCAATTAACAATTTTGATTTATAAATGAACATGTTCTATATGATTGTGCAAAGCACATAATACAGTTGTTTTGATATGATATTTCAATATTCTCGCGATAATTTAGATTTCACTCGTTTGACCGCTTTCTTTGATATTCCAACTAGAAAACATTTTTCAAGAAAGATCTCATAATTCTTCTCAGAAATGCGTGTTTTTAAAATCCGAATTTGTTTTTATTTTAGAGTATATTGGCTTGATAGATCGATTATTAAAAGCTGTTTGACCAATGGATCCAACATTAAAAGCCATACTGTTACGTTAGGTGCAACGCAAATATTTGTATACAAGGTAAAACAATATATGTAACAACCTTTATACGAGATTATAAAAAAAAATCAGAAATAAACTTTGTATTTTCTTATTTTTACAATAGTTATTTTATATCTAGTATTCTATAGTTATTACGTCGACAAGATTTCTTATAATACGAGATATAATGCATACTTTCCACTGTTTGAATCAGGAATATATTCATTTCAATAACTGTTTAAAGTCAGGTTAGCCTATAAAAGATCAATTTTGAATGTTGTTATGCCTGTCATTACCTTCCTAATTATAAGAAATAGAGCTGTTCGAAAATTTTCAACTGATTCCTTATCTGCATTCACACGTGTAATGTTTAACGTAACAAAGTAAATTAGAAACAGACGATTGAGAGTCACTCCTCTGTGCAACAGCTATACAAGTCTGTTCTTTTACATTGTAACTTTATATGTTAAATTTCCTATAGATTTTTATCCTTAAGATAGAGAAAGTTCATACAAATAGAGAATATTTTATTGCAACTATCTCCTTATACATGTTATACCAGAGCCGAAGTTTTTTGCACAATTACCAAAAAATTCTTTTGTAGGATTTCTTTGGTTGGATGGATAAGTACAAGCTATATTTTGCAAGAAAGTCAGCAGGTTCATCAGAAAATGTTTTGGAATTAATACAAAATCCTAAAGAAGTTGTTGTATATGATTCTTCTTTACAGCGGGATAAAAATGGTCAGATTTATTTTTTTATCTACATGCATTTGATATCATCATGATTATACATGATGAAAACTATGTTCTATATAAAAAGCTCTAAGTATTGATATATATTTGGGACTTTGAGAAAATTTATACATTATCGAGTTCATGTAGTATATTTTCAGTAAAGTTTACCTGCCATATTTCCCAAGGAAAACGTGAACAATATATTTATAAAAGAAACAGAAATTACTATTGTTAAATTATAAACAAAGATAAATAAGATTTCCGATACTTCATTTTGGCCCTTTGAAATAAATGTTAAGAATTTATATTTTTATGTTATACTGTTTTTTTTTTTTAATTTCGAAAACAACATCAATTTCAAATGGTTGCAAAAATAAAACTAAAAAGATTGATTTTTTAATCAAATTTTAAATGTTGCTAGATATTGATGAGAGCTATGTATCTGCAATTTTTACCTTGACCTTTAATTTCTTTTTTTTTTCTTTTTTAATCTTTATTACACAGTTCCAACAATACCCATTTACAATTGCCAGTTAACCCGGGTATTTAGGATAACCAACATAAAAACAACAAAGAAAAAAAAATTACAAAATAAGTCATTATAACAAATTTGTTAGAAGTTTGACTAGGTCTTTAAACATACAAGTTTTTGACAAATTTAACATGAAATTTATATCTTTTTCTAATGAATATCTAATGCTTTTTTCTAACATGAACTTCTCGTGTATAATATTTTCTATTCTGCTTTTCATTTTAAATTTATATATTTTATATGCCAAATATGATATTATAGTATTATGAAAACGAATTCTTGAATTTGTTTCCAAGTAAAATCCTATACAACAATATGTTTCCATTGCACATCATAGTTCATAACAATATTCAACTTTTGCCATACACCTTTTACATTATCACAATCAAAAATTAGATGTTTTATATTTTCATTTCCACAAAATTCACATTTTGCATTTTCTCTTAATTTACATTTTTGTAAAAAAGAATTACAACATAAAATATGATTCAACAATTTATAATTAAATTCACTTAGACGTTTATCATACATGAGTTTGATTTTATTTCTATAAATATTACACCAGTATTCTTTACTCACACAGAAGTTTCGACCTAATATTGATTGATAACATGGATATTCAAACTTTTTAGACAACATATTCTCATAGAAAAACTTACATTTTTTATCTGTAATACAATTAAAACCACTGTTGAAATTGAAAGAATTTACAGAAGTTGTCTTGGTAAAAATACAACACTTCATATCAAACATGTTACTCTGTTTCGTTACAACTTTTTTAGAATCTTGTACTCACACAACCAGTTAGATTTATTTATCAAAGTATTTGAAATTTCTTGTAATGTTTTAAAGTTACCATTTTCATCAAAGAGATCTTTCGTATACAAAATATTACTTGCAATCCAATTTTTAAAACATATTGTTTTACCTTTAAATTGGTATAAATTGTTATTCCAAAGTGGTTGTTGTGCAAATTTGACATTTGATAAATTTGATATTTCTATTTCCTTTTTACATTCATTGAAATAACAGAATATTTCTTTATAAAAAGTAGACAGGTGAGAAATAAGTGAAAAGTTTTCGAGTTTTCCTTCAGACAATGTAAGTAAATAATTAATGTCTATATTCATTTCATTCAGGTATCCATTTTTGACTTTATTCAGTATACAAGATTCATCACTAAGTCTTGTTACCCAAGATGTCTCTAATTTTTTTTTTCAACTCGTAGTCTGGAATTAGTAATATGGAGCCAACATATATTAATTTTGATAAAGCTAAAGAATTAACTACACAAGACTTTCCAAAAATTGTTAATTTTCTTTTTGTCCATGATTCAAACAGTTTTTCCATATCTTCATAAATTTTAATCCAATTCAAGTTGTAGCATTGGTCTTTGTTATGACCAATAAAATTACCTAAGCAGCTAACAGCATCATTAGTTACATTTATACCACACACATTTGAGTGCCTATCCTTGAGACTTCCTAAAAGTATACATTGTGTTTTATTCAGATTAATTTTTGATCCAGCATGGTTGCAAAAAGTTTGAATACTTTCAATTGCTGTTTCTAATGAGGATATATCTTTTAAAGCTAAAGTTATGTCATCCGCGTGTTGTAGATTTTTTATTTCTGGAGAAGTTGCATTTAGTTTAATACCTTTGATATGTTCATTACTTTTTATTTTTATAGCTAATAATTCTGCGACAAATAAAAATAGCAAGGCTGAAATGGGACACCCTTACCTTATGCCTCTAGACATAGAACACGTTTTGGAAATCCAACCATTATTTTTTACTTTAAAAATTGGGTTGGTGTATAAAATTTTAATCCATCTGATAAAGTTTTCCCAAAAGTTAAATTTTTCTAGTACTTTAAATAAAAAAATTCTTTTGACCTTGACTCTACTTTTCTTAAATAAGTGTTTAATTTAGTTTTAAGATACTACTTTAGACAGTGTAATCAAACCTGTAAGGTTTTGAACTGCATCAACATCTTGACCTTAACCTTTCCTTTGACCTTGACCTTGACCTCTCTTTTCTTAAAGAAGTGGTTAGCTCATTTTTGCATAAATCATTCAAGATATTTCTATCAAACATAATATGCTGATAAGTATTAGGGAGAGTTATTCAACTGTATCAAAAACTTTTCACCTTACACTTTAATTTCTCGTGACACTGACCTCCCTTCTGTTAAATTTGTATTTTGCTTTATTACATTTAAAGAAAAGAGACCGTTTAAGACATTTTTATGCTAGCATTCATTTATAACTGCTTTTATGAAAATCTTCATTCATAACAATTCTTTATAAAGATTTCTGTATAAATCGTAAAGAAACTGTTAAAGATATTCTCATCAAATTTCATACACTTATACAAATTTTCATGTTGTATTAGTAATATACATTTGGCGGGGTTATCATGTCCTATTGAAATATTTCTAGTTAATTTAACATATTTAACGCTTTGCCTATTCTTGCATTCTTTAATTAAAAAAAATTTGGTCTTATGAACCTTACTGCCGATACAGGTGTTTGCTACGTCCTGAATGGAGGTTGTGAAGATATTTGTGTGCCGATAAAAAATGGACGAAGATGTCAATGCGATTTTGGTCTGCAGCTCCAGGCAGATTTGAAAACCTGTGATAGTAGTAAGTGGAATAAGTTTCTGCACGGTAGTTAATCCATAATATATTTACTCATATTTTTAGTTCCCTACCGATGAAACCGGGGGGTGGGGGACTATAGGTCTGTTCGTTCGTCCGTCTGCATGTTCCATTTCTGTCTACTGTCTATCCCACCTGGTTTTGCACATTTTTTTTTAAACTTTTGCAGATATAAAGCTGAATTTTAGGAGTGTATCTAAATGAGTTACAAATCAAGTTTATATGTCGTTTTATTTCATTGATTTTTGATGGAGTTGTGACATTTTGAATTTTTCATAAAATGATTTAAAATCGGGTTCGTGCTGCACTAAATTAATCCAAAAGTGATCGTCATGTTTAAGGTAAGTCACTCCTGAAATTTGTTTAATCAAGAATTTTTTGAGAAGTATATTTTGGATAAGTACTCATAAAGTGTAACTCAAAATCGCAAAGAAAATAGGGGGTCAGTGTGCATCTCACTGATCAACGGTACATTTAAGTTAACCTTTTTGCAATTAAATTTCATCTCTTTGGTTAATTACTTTAACCCTTATTATATTTTATCAGATGTAAGCATGGCAATAATAAAATGTTATCTTACGTAAAATAGTTTGAATAAGAATTATCATTAAACAAATCTTGCAAATTAATGCGCGTAAATTATTGTGTGACCTTTTTGCACTAAAAAATAACATATTTGGGGTATTAAAAAACTTAATAGGCGATAAAAAATTTTCTTATATCAATCTTTTTACGACTTAAGTGCTGATCAGTCACAAGTATCGAGTAGATTAAGATAATGAAAGAAAAAGGTGGGGTCAGTGATGTAAATTTTGAAATATTTGTCAAAATATATGATTTTCGGGCAAAAAAAGGTGTAAATTTGATCTTGACTTCTTAAATATTTTTTTTCATTTTTTGGAAAAGTTTGTTGAGGGAAGGTGTGAAACTTAGTCTCAAAATATAAATTAAGACCTATAATAAATATTTTTAGCAATTTCAAAACGGAAAATATTCTCCGAGTAAAATTATGTGAGGCTAAATTTCCATTACATTAAATTTTATAAATGTGCAGATTTGCAGAATTTTCTGCTAAATATCCTTCCACCAAAAAATATAGTCCCTAATAAATCTTGCTTCTTTGTAGATATTTGAGCAGTTTTTTCTTTGAATGTTAAAAAATTTACATTGTCTAATTTAAATATGTTATAAAAATCGAATTTTAATAAGTAGTTTTGAAGTAAAAGCTTCTGCGTAAACTTTTCTAAAAAGCTGAAGAGAGACATACCTTAAACGTATTGATTTGAAAAATGCTGGGAAGCGTTTAAGTGACAAACTACATAGAATGTGCTATCGTTAAAATGATTGATATATTCCAGACCCGGTTTTTAAAGAGAGAATGCGTCTGTGTAATTGACATTATATACATGTAGCATGCATGTATATGTATATGACATTCATAGTTTACGTCTCTCTATGGCAGATCAACTTATTTCTAAGACATTTCATTCATAAACAAGCAATTACCAAAGTCTTAACATTTTGTTGGCACTTTTTCAGACACAGGGTATAATAAAATGATATTCTAAAGTAGAAAGGGGAACCCGGTAGGGGACATGTATTGTATTGCTTAAAGAGATTGGGGATGGCAGCCATTTTTAGACTATTTCGATCTCCTTTAAAAGAAGAGCTCCATATAAAGATATACAAAAATGATCAAATTTTAAAACCAAAATGTATGATTTTTTTCTTTGCCAATTGAAAGTTGACAGCTAAAGATACCGTATTTAAAAAATAAGTCAAATCTGGTGTTTTTTGTGATTAATTTGTTGACACCCCAGCCTCCTTAGAAATACTCTCAGAATTCTTGTGTTTTTAAGGTGTTTTTACGAAGAATTTCTTGATTGTGGTTGATAACTCCCATGGAAGGATCATTCAGATCGACATTGATACGGGAAGTTCAGTTAAGTTACCGATTAGAGTACGTAGTTCTCCAGGAATAGCATTCGATAAGACAACAAAGGAACTCATCTACTCCGATGGATCATCGAAAACAATAATGTCTACAACCCTTCAAGGAAAAAATACCACTTTGATTTACGTGACAGGTATTTATAACATGATATTTAAACTAAATTAAGAGACTGAAACATTTAATCCTCAGAAAAGCACATAATATTTTCTTTATTTTCGCTATTGCATTTGACAGGATTTGCACATGCTGAGCGTTTAACCATTGACTATTCAACGGGAAACATATACTATTCCGCAGTAGCCCCTATCCCGAGTCAAAGTTTTATTGGAGTTGTACATAGAAAAACTTCTCTACATAAGACGTTGTTGTCCAACTTGCACAAACCAAAAGATATCGTTCTATATCCATCAAAAGGGTAGGTTAATGTACAAGCAAATGCATGAAATAATTCAGGTAAATATTATATAAACATATGTACATGTAATCGTTAAAAATCAGTTAATTGTAATTGAATTAAATAGAAGTGTGTATGGAATTTGAAATGAATCTGTCATTAATATGCTTTTATAAAACGATCTGTTTTCCGTTTAAGATATTTATATTGGACAGAAACCGGAAGTACCAGAGAAATAGGTAGATCGTACATGGATGGAACATCACAAACCTACATTGCGACAGCAAATATTGGAGCTCCAACTGGTCTTGCAATCGATTTTAATTGTATGCATTAGTAATGCTTATCTTTCATTTCTGGATGAATTTTTATTCCAATAAAAATAATTATATTCACATAACTCTCAAACATTTCAGTCAACAGACTTTACTGGACTGATGGATCTAAACATCAAATTGAGTGCTCTGACTTGAACGGAGGAAACAGACACGTTTTAACTACAGATAAAGACGCATTTCCCATGGGAATAGTTGTGCATGGACAATATGTTTATTACACAGCATCGAATAGGCAGTCAGTTTTACCTTAACTCCTCTCGATTTCTTTCAAGAAAAAGTTGTCATCTAATTGATCTTTCTTATCCCTTTTAAAAGTATTCTGTAACTGTTCAATAAAGCAAATTTTATGTAACTTCAAAACGTATCTTTTTTTCTCAATTTTACATATTTTAAATTTTTTCTTTATTTATTCTTGCTTGTATGTTTTTTTTTCTTTTGCACAAATAATTTGATATAGCATACTTCAATTAGGAAATAACTTCCATAATCTGAAAATAAATCTAATAATATTTAATAAACCTATATTAGGTATTACTTTTATTCCTTATTCTGAAACAATTAATTGACAGAAACAATATTGTTTATAGTATTCAGACGAAAAATATTTGAGGTCAGTTTGTGTCATTTGCTAATTAACAAATCAGACGGTATATGAATTTTTCTGAAATGCAGAGGCGTAACAAAGATAAACAAGGCAACGGGTTCAAAGGTAGCATTCATGCCAAGTCATCCAGAGCTGGGAAGACTGGATAGCCTGGATATCTATACAGACGAATCAGTTGATAGTAAGTATCAATCTCTTGTTCATACACGCTATTTCGAAAAAAAATTACCTTTCCATATCATGAAACCGGGTCAAAACTAGGCATGTATAATCTTTTTGATTGTAGCGAGTTTGATTTGTTCTACGAAAAACGGAAATTGTAGTACTTTCTGCTTTCCAACACCAAATGGAAGGACTTGTGGTTGTGAGGACGACGTTGATCTGTTATCAGATCAAACCACGTGTCGGGGAGGTGAAATTATTTCTCTTTCGTGTGATGGTTCAAATCTTTAAAAAAACCAAAACGAAGAATATAACTCCAATTCGAGAGATAGGACAAATCATGCAAATTGCATCTTAACTTTATCTTTACGACATGTAGATATATTGTCAATAAAAAATGGTAATTTTCATTTTTATGTCGATATTATATATCCTGGTGAGCTTGAGATAAACGATACTACAGTCTGACATATTTCATATTTGGATATTTTTTTTGAAAATGACGTGAATGATAATCTAACAAACAACCAATATGATGAACGTGATACTTAAACTTTTCTATCGTCAACTTCCCTTACTCATGTAGCAATATACCTTAATTACGTGCATACGGAGTTTATATATCTCAGTTGATTCGATACACAAGAACATGCTCTACATATGAACAATTTCTAAAACGCGTTAATCATTGACAAACAAGTTGATGAAACAAGAATATCAAAAGTTTCGTTTAAAGTCGTCACACCATAAGTTCTATGGTCGATGCAATGACTTTATCAGCAAATACAATTTATCATTGAGTCAAATGTGGACTGACGTTTTTCATACTAATTGTTAGTATATTATTTAAACACTGAATTGACGACGGATTTTACGTTATATTCCGATCAATACAAGGAGCAACACGGAGGGTGTGACCGGTCGGATGGGGATGCTCACTCCTCCGTGGCACCTGATCCCACCTCTGATGTTCTGGCAGTTTGTGTTTGCTCTGCTACTGTTTTGTATTGTTTTTTGCACTTTTGATCTTGAATACTGTTCGTTATAACAATATGTTTCACTAACATGAATCTATTATATTGAAAACAGTATACAGTCTTTAAGTTCATTTCGGGGAGTAAGAAGTACGGTCAGTTTTGTAAATAAATTGAAAAAAGTTTTATTGCATCCAAAAGCATAAATGCAGGAATATATGTTTTCTTAAAAGGTCAAACATTTCAGATTCATATGATTGTCTAACTTTCCAAAACACAAACATTTTACCACAGCCGTAATTTCTTGCATATTCTATGATGATTTTAATATTTGGACAGTTTCACGCTGCACGACATCTCTACACAATGTTAATTTACTTAACTGCATTCCATATCCTGGACGAACTTGCAATGTTAACTGCAAATTTGGATATAGGCTTACTGCCAACGTATCCCTAATGTGTGATCACTCTGGAAAATGGACTCCACCTCCAGTTTCCTTGTGCACAGGTAATATTCCAACATTTTAGTCAAAATCAAAATGCTTCTAGTAACCGTGGGAAATGGGAGGTTGTGTGTATCCCTGATATTTGTAATTTATGACAAACTGCACAAGTAATAATTTAATTACGATTACGATTATATCCCTTCAATCCTAATATCTCATGAAACCCCTTTTTGTTTGTCAGGGAATACGAAGGTTGTCCCCTAAATGAGATTGATTCCTACTTGTCTTTAAAAGTTTAATCCAATGTTGAGAATTAGGGGGCAGCATAATGCAGTCAATTCTTCTATTCGGGTAGGAAATAAACTCAAATTAGTTCACATCAAAATTTTGAAAAAAGATAAATTGAATACCTAAATATCTTAATGCTTTCTTTTGCAAATTCAATCAATTCCATTTAACTCTGCATGAAGATTTGTTAGTGTTTATAGAGAGGAATTGCAGCTTCAGTTATGGAATAATCTTAAGATATTTTAAGGGTACTTTACGTTTATCCTGTCGTGATATTTAAATCTATGAGTATGAGATTTTTTTTCCTGTCCTGAAGAGGTCAAGGATTAATTACAACGTGAAAGGTGTAAAACATGAGGAAGAAAATACAAATCTGAAGAAGATTGTTCTCCATGAGAAAAAGCTATAGACTAGTTCCCCTTCTCCGCTTGGCATTGATTAAAATTCCTGAGTAGGTCCTCAAGTAATATGATAAGATTTTGCTCCGGTTCTTACGTAAAACCTTTTCAGAATATACTCTCATGGTTAAGTATCTTAGTTATGTTTGACATAAAAATAGAAAATGAAAACAGATATATTAAAGCCATTGTGTCTTTTTTAAAATATTAATTTAAGTTTATCTGTTTTAGAAATATTCTGCACATCGCCAATAAACCATGGCAATATTTCATCAAGTTGCAAACGTAAAGCAGGGGAATCTTGCACATTCTCGTGTAATGACGGATACACCTCCAGAACTTTAGATAGCATCTTTTGTACAGAACTGGGTACCTGGAGCCAGGATACTGGAAATTTATGCGTTCGTAAGTTTTGATTTTAAAATTTAGTTTGTTTGTTTTTTTTACTTATTTTGATACACCATCACTTTACCGTTACACAGCACAGTTAAGGTTACAATTAGGAGAAAGGGCCTAATTTATACGGGAAATGATTACTATGACGTCACACAAGATATAAGGTCTTCCAAATACCCCAAATAGAAATGATTTGCTATTTAAAACTGCTAGATAGCTGTAAAGTATATAAAAACTAACTATTTCACCCAGTTTTGTCGTTTGTTTAATCACTCAAAACAATATATAAACAATGCATCGATTGAAATGCACTTGCCAATGTGACGTCATCTCGCAAAAATTACACAGTTTGTACACAGTGAGAGGCTGATCAAGTCACATTTTGTACAATGAAAAATGTCTTTTTATTCAAATTATCATTTGCAGTTATAGAAAAGGTTGATACCATGGATGCGATGTCTATTTTACTGTATTATTTATATACTTCCGTATATTCTCTTGACAAATGATAATGTCGTGTACTTGTATGCAGACTTGCAAAAGTAATAGAAGGGCCCTAATAATCAATTTATTGCAAGGACATATCCTTAATGTATCTTGCCATGTTTTCACACGTAAACTCAATAAGCATTAAGATATTTGACAACTGCTGCGAACCTCATGAAATCTTGCAAATAAATTCATTACAGCTATATTTTATTCTAGTTGACAAGCAAAATATTCAACTTGTCGTCAAACAAATTAAATTTTAGCAATTAAATAGGGGGATCTATGTAGGTTTGCAGCACTTTTCACAAACTACATATAGTGTTGAAAAGAATTATAAATTAAACTAAAAGTTTAAACTATTTATAGATTACCTCTAAACTGCAAGTATACATGCTAAAATCATGTGACTCCGACATCAAGTGACAAGTGGTGTAAATAAAAAAATCTCAATGTCCTCAACATGTAGATTTGAACCACATTAAATTTTTCTGATATCAGTGAAATCCTAAAAAGAATCGCCCATACTTATAAAGTTTGTATTTTTATCTTAAAAATCGCCGATATTTTCAGATGTAACCTTAACTGTACTGCATGGAAGGCTGCAAATTTAGACCTGTATATTCTCCACTCTCGGCCATTAAGCAGTAAGGGACCTTTTTGATGTCATAACCTATTGCTAAAAGGGTCTTTGTGCACTTTCTTATGAAGGACTGGTCTCCATCCTATTCCTATTCCTCCCTTTCCGCAATAATTATGATTTTCACATTTTGATTTCTTGTATTTTCTTTTTGTAGGAAACACACCAAAACAACACAAGAGTGAAGACGGTTTAAGAATGAACAATATGCATGTCTACATTGGATCATCAATTGCAGTCATTGTTGCAATTATGTTCGCAGTAGGTCTTGCAATAGCGTGTTTCCTCAAAAGAAGAAAATTATCTAGGTGATTGTAATGTTTAAACAGTAGTTGTTTTTTGTAAATGCTTTTATGTGGCTTCAATTTGGTCCTGGCTATGCAGGAGATATATGTACATTGACAACAATACTCTCCTGAGTCACCCGGACCCTCTGAGTCACGTACCTGCTGTTCTTTGGAATTTTTTAAAAGGATGCTTTCCTTTTTTTATTCCTATGGACATATTTGACCTCATTTTATGAATCCCTTTCAGCCCATATATTCAGGAATTAACCAAACTCAATTAAGGGTATGCAATGCTTCAATATCAATCAACTAACATAGCCTTCCTGTTCAAGAGATTTCTTATAAACATTTTGACATAGTCCACAGGACAAGGACCATTACTTAAACAAGTTTTGATCGAACAACCTGGGATTATTTCCATATTGAGATAATATGATTGGGATGATATTTTCTGGTAAAGTCTTCACCCCTTCTTGCTCGATCTGGTGCTTTTTCCCACCATGGGAATATGATGCTAATACTCTGTGTTTACTGCAAAACTAGAAATGTTGCCCGCGTGGCACATTGCACTGAGAGCGTCTGCTGTAGAGTCGCGAAGTAAGGAGTTGCTCCTTATGCTGCAGGTTCGAATCCAACTGTGGGATGTGGAGACCGATCTTTGGATGAGGCCGTATTACATGTAACCGAGGTCCTGTGTCTCCGTAAGTGCTGGTACGAAATAGATTTTCCTGCTCAATGGCCCTGAAATCGAGTATAGGACAAAATTTGCAGCTTTCTACCGGCAAATGGTGGCGTCTCAAAATGAGAGAAAAATTCTCGAGAGGGACGTTAAACAATATACAATTAATCAATCAAAACAAAAATTAAAAACTGCAACCTGCATGTTTTTGTTAGAATTCAAATTTGGTAAGAATTCAAAGTTCATTAAATAATTCGAGCCACAAAGCTTAAATCTTATTTATGTTCATGCCAGTAAGTATGTATAAAAATATTTGTTTCTATTCAAAGCCTGATGTTACGTATATGATTTTATAGGGAATCTTACCAGACATCACCGGTGCACGTGGAACACGAGTATTCGGTAATCAGAAATCGAGAACATTTGACCGGAAGTGATATAGAAGAGGGGCAGGAAACTGCTCAATACATTTCTGTTGATGACCAATTCATCAATGACTATATGGAACCACAGAAAGACATGTATCTGAACCCTGTGTATAGCTACTAAAATATGCATATACATTAGAAACAAAGGGCTTATTTGTAGACATATACAGCCTGTAATTAGATTAAAAATTTACATAGATTAAAATTCTATATTTTTGTATATTCAATGCACATTCATTATGTTGTAAATTGAAATCTGAATCAGAAAATGGTATTTAAAGCATAGATTTTAGTTTTTTCTTTATAAGTAGTATGAGGGTTGTCCCGGAAAAACGAACTTCTTTGCTCACCTGAGTCGAAGGTTCAAGTGAGCTTATCTGATAACATTTTATCCGTCGTCCGTCTGTCTACCTGTCCGACCGTCCGTCAGTAAACTTTTCACATTTTGGAGTTCTTCTCAAGAATCACTGGGCTAATTTTAACCAAACTTTATATAAATTATCATTGGGTTAAGGGAAATCTAAATTGTGAAAATGAAGGGCAAAGTACCGACGCAAAAGGAGATGATGAAGAAAAGACAAAAAAAGGGTGGGGTCATTAAAAATTTTTTTTCTTAAGAACCACTAGGCCAGAAAAACTAAAACTTATGTGAAAGTATTCTAAAAAAGTATGGATTTTGAATTGTTGAAATCATCACCCCTGAGGAAAGGGCTGGGCCACAATGGGAAATCCAAGTTTAACATTGAAAGATATAGGGAAAATCTTTTTAAAAGTCCTTCTCAAAAACCATTAGGCAAAAAAAAAAAGCTGAAACATATGTGGAAGCATCCAAAGGCAGTGTAGATTCTAAATTGTTAAAATTAAGACCCTTGGGGGAAAGGCGGGACCACAATAGGGAAGTTTTACAATGAGAAATATTGGAATTTTTTTTAAAAATCTTCTCAAAAACCATTGGGCCAGAAAAGCTGAAACTTTTATGGAAGCATCCTGTCGGTAGTTTAGATTTTAAATTGTTAAAATAAGAAATCCCAGAGGCATAGGGCGGGGCCAATAAAGGGAATCCAAGTTTTACATTGAAATATATAGGAAATATCTTTTGAAAATCTTCTCAAAAATCACTGGGCCAGAAAAACTGAAATAATATGAAAGCATCCCAAGGTAGTGTAGATTCTAGTGTAAAAATCATGACACATGGGGAAGGTTGGGGCGACAATAGAGAATCAAATTTATACATTGAAATATATAATAAAAAATCTTCTTCTCTATACGGAACTATAGGGCTAGAAAAGCGGAAACTTATATGGAAGCATCCTGCGAATTTTTAAATTCTAAGTTTCACAAAACATTACCCCAAGGGGCAGGACTGAGCCACAATAACAAATCCAAGTTTTATGTTGAGATATATAGGAAAAACCAAAAAAAAACATTCTTTTCAAGAACTACAGAGCCAGAAAAGCTAAAAAGTTAAGGAAACGTTCTTGGGTAGTGTAAATTTTAAATTGTCCAAACCATGATCCACGGGGGATAGGAATAGGAAATCAAACATTTTTTACATTGAACTATATAGAAATTTTTTTTCTTCTCAAGAACTACTGGGCCAAAAAAGGAAACTTGTGTGGACGCATCTTTGGGTAATGTAGATCCAAAATTGTATAAATTTTGACCTCGGGAATGGGATGGAATCCAATTTTACATTTAAATATATAGGAAAAATCTTCTCCTGAAGAACCATTGGGCCATAAAAGCTGGCACTTATGTGGAAGCATCGATGGGTATAGTGGGATTCTAATTTGTCTAAATCAAGACCCCTTCGGATAGGGTGGGGTCATAATAGGCATTACAAGTGGGGAGGGGGAGTATCTTGTTAAGAAGAGCAATGTCCAAATTTACTCATTGAGCAATACAGCCAATGGACCTTTTGTTTAATAGTTTTAAAAAACTATGCGACCAAAGCTAATACCTTATAAGTGTAAATTTTAGCGAGACGCAAATTGAGCGAATTGTCCTCAAAAATAATTTTGGTATTTATTTTATGCGAGATGTATTTTTAGCAATTTTAAAAATGGTTATAAAGAAGATATAATAATTAAAACGCAATTAATTTTCAGCTATATTAAATTTTAGCGATGTTGACACCCTCGCTTATGATTACATCCTCTCTAAAATTCTGCTCATACGGTAAATTTTTGCATGTTGGTAGAAAAAATATAGTCTTGTTATATCATATGTATATAAAGCAGTATTTCAAATGTGTTAAATATTAAATTTGTGGTGAACGCACAATTTTTAAAATTTCACAAATAAAATTAAGAATGTAATATTATTGTAAATAATATGTTTTATGCATTCATTTATAATTTTACATTTCTGTGGTTAGAATGTAGTGTTTGTAATATATTTTTGTATATCACAGGTTTCAGGGTTAACAAAGTTAGGTAATGCATAAGCTTGGGTTTCGGGGTTTTGCGGTAATTAGACGTTACCCATACGAAAATGTGCAGTGGACCGTCAACTAGCCGTCAACTAACCGTCATTTAGTCGTAAACTGATAATGCGAAAACAGTTGACCACTCGGAGTTGAATGCTTTTCTGAAAAGCGATCAACTGATTTGCATAAAACGGCCAGTTGACCATTAGTTGAATGCTAATACTTTGAAATTTCATGTAGAACCAGAGTTGACCACTAGTTGAACACTCCGACTTGTTAGAAAATTTCTCCCACGCTACATTTATGTTGGGTTCAAAATTACATTATCATAGATCGGGTTTGTTATACCATAATTACAACAACCAAGATTTGAATCAGTACATGTGTGTTTTCTGTAGAAGATGGGAATTTTGATTTGAAACATTATTGTCTTCGTGATGATTCCGCGTGTGAAATATCTCATGTACTATTGTAAGTATATAAAATTTTAAGATTTGTTTTACTAAGCTTGTTATTTTTAAACAGATAATAGGAATACAAAAAACTCTAGCCAGTATAGGTCCCTAAACTCCCTATTTTTGTGTACTTTTTTAAAATATTGAAATAATTCTGAAAACGTGTCATGCATCAAGTGTTTTGTTGTGTTTCTTGTTGTGTTGGTAAAAGATATACCGTTGCTTTAGACTAATTCTATATATACATGTAACCTTTTCTGCCCAGAAAATGAAGAAGGCATGTAACAACTTGTGAGAGTGTGCCGGTGTAAAGACGAATAATGACCCCCATCGAATAATGACCGGGGGGTCATTTTTCAACGACAAAAAATGACCCCCACCCGTAGAAAAAAATCATTTTTTGTAGAAAAAGGGTCCTAGGGGGTCATTATTTTATATGTTAGTCGTATAAAATAATGACCCCCATTGAAAAATGACCCCCTTTAAAGTGATACAAAATATACACTCTTTGATATCTTTTTTACAGCGAAACTAATTTTTACATTTTCTGAAACCAGAAAAATACAAAAAGTCGTATGAAATAATTAAGAGATTCACGTAGTCTTTCAATGCTAAAATTGTGTTTGAAAAGAGATTCTTTAATT
>PRKT01000097.1:162585-189913 GCA_003671525.1 Saccostrea glomerata | reverse complement strand
CCCCCCCCCTCTTTTTTTGGCTTGTCAGGTTTTTGGAGGTACATGTATATAAAAAAAAATTATTTTACACTTAGCCTCCTCCCCCTCTTTCAATTTGCTTCCGATGCCAATGGAAAACTATGATATATTCATGAATTATACAGACCTGGCACGTGAACATGCGATGATAGATATCAACTTGACTCAAATTTTGCGTATCCATCTGAACGGTCCGTACAAATTCCTTTTAAAAAAAGAAAAGAAATCTTAATTTAAAGAAAAATATATTGTCTTGAAATAGGCAGAAGAAAAAAAAACCCAACTTGTACAATACATGACTAGTTTGGACATTCAGAGTATGCAGGCATTGTCGAAGCCAGGGATCTTGAAAAGGGGGCAGGTTGGGGTCGGAGTAGAGGCCCACAGCCACACCAAAAATTATTCATGAAACAAGGAACCGGGGAGGGCTGGGTGGAGGGCCCAGACCCCTCCCACTATTTTTGCAAAGATAGACATATAAAGCATTGGAAATCGGGGATTACCTTTTTTTGTTAGTTTAGCTCTCCCCCTTTCCAATTTGCTTCCGTTGCCTTCGTATAATTTTATGTATATTTTGGAAAGAAATTGGGAGGGAGCGGACCTTTTGCAACTTCTCAGACCTTCCAAATGATCGGAAAAACAAACTCAAATGTTTTAAGGGGTCATTCATATACCCCTCCCACACACACATGTACCTCATACAAACTTTTTTAAAGATGCCAACTATATCTATCCAGGATTTTATTAAATAGGAAGCGATTCTATTTTGTATAAAATTTTAACAACCAGTGCTACATCAGAGATGTTTATGCCGGAAATAATTGCTCTAGTTGTAATCTTAAATTTTTTTATATCTTATTTCTCTTACCATGGTTCACCTAGATATCAAATATTTAACCCTCCCCCCTTTTCCCAGACATAACCTTTCTCCTATATAAACATGCAAATGTTCATTGAAACCCCCACACTTTTTTTTAATTAATATGTAATAAATGTGGTAAGTTTGTGTAAAAAAAAAAAGTACTGAAAGATGGAACTTATCCCCACTCCCGAATCGACCAATTGACTTCGGGGGGGGGGGGGGATCCCCCCCCCCCCACTTTTAAATGCGATTCTACGTCACTGTCAGCGATTTTCGTGAATAAGAGACTGAACATGACTGAATCAACTAGTATTTTATAATGGGGCATTGGATATGTAGAAGCTATATCGTTTATGATAAAATTTGTAATTTAATTTAAAATAATATATTCCGTTTTCCGTTCCGCTTTCCGTTCCGCGCTTTAGCAACACCAGAATAAAACATCAAATTATATGTAACGCCATCACTGCCTTATAGCATAAAACTATGCATTCACTATGTCAATCTATCATTACGTGATGTGAACATATCTTTACGTTATGTCAATTTTTTATGGGGTGATGTAAAAATATCTTTACATCATGTCAATGCTGCATTACATTAAGTAAACACACTCTTCCATTATGTCAGCACTTTATAACTTGAAGTCCAAAGTTCATTATGTGAAGTGAAAATATGTTTACATTGTGTTAAAACTTGATTACGTGAAACGAATGTTTCTTTATATTATTTCATTTCTTTAATATGTGAGGTCAAAATTGCATTACGTCAAGTTAATTTCGTTTTACATGTGTTCTATGATTAATTCATCATTACGTTAAGTCAAAGTCCATTCCCTTTTGTGAGTTTATATTTCTAAATTATAGCTAAGCATTATTACGTGATGTTAATGTATCTTTATTTTACGCCGAGGTCATCACAATGTTAGGTGAAAACATCTTACCTTTATGTCAGTGCTTTATTACGTGATGTAAAAAGGGTTATAACATAATGTGAACATATATTATGGAAACAGTCCCCGCGTTCCATATTATACCATGCAACACTTTATTTCATTATGTCAAAACTCCATTCCGTGATGTGGATTTATAATTACGTCGTGTCAACTCTTTCTTATGTGATTTAAAACTATCTTTACATTGTGTTAATTCTTTATCATGTTGATTACAAATGTTCATTACGTACTGTAAAATACATTTACATTATGTCAAAGTTGATAACCGTGCTTTCTCGACTGGGAAGGGGGGGGTGGTCCTGAATAATTAGGACGAATTACAGATACATTGTATGAAGGGGGGGGGGTCTGGCTTCCTCTTTTTCCCGACATAACTTTATCAAAAAAATGTTCATTGAAATTCGCCCCACTTTTTGCTGAAGTATATGGGTAATGTAGTACATTTGGAAATTTTTTTCAGGAATGGTCGAAGTTGGACCCCCCCCCCCTTCTTTCACCCAAAAAAAAGGATTTTCGAGTTTGAACATTTTTTTTTGCTTTTTCTTGTACATATGTACGTTAATCTTATTTTTTTTCCTGGCTGACAAACCTCCCCAAACTTTCAAAAACGATGCAACGTCACTGGAATGAGTCATTTTTTCAACCATTCCAGGACTAGCATTGTTACAAAAGTCTACCAGTCCCTTACTTAAATCAATTGACCATTCCTTAGTAAACATGGGCACATATCAGTGGCGATCTTGGGTTCTTGAAAAGAGTAGCTATAGGGGGACGGTATGGTGTCTAAGTTGGGGACCACGGGGTGAAAGCCTGAAGGCTCTCAGGCTTAATTCATTTTTTTTATATATATATAAAACGTTTCAACTTATTTCAGTTATACTTTATGTGAGACTTATGCAATGTCCTACAAAGTAAAACCAATTAATTAATTTCATGCATATTTTGGTCACTAAAGATGGGAGGGCAGTTCCCCCTCTCCCCACCCACCCACCAGTGCACGTATGAAATACGATGTGTGTACCCTTTTTTTCAAAGAAAAAAAGGAGGGATAAAGACTGATAAAAAGCTAAGGACGGTGTTTTGTTGTTAGATCTAAAGTTTCGGACTTTTCAAAATAATTCAAAATAAAAAGGAAAATATTGCTGCATAACACATTCTATTTGATTTGCCATGATTATGAGATTTAACGGCCATTGAAGAACAAGGTTCATGTTTGCCTTATTTGGCCCTGTTAATTTCTGAAGAACTTAAACTGCATAGTTTTAGTTAACAATGCATAAAATATCACTTCGATTTTTGGTGACTGCGTATCTATAAAAAATGACGTCATTTCTGGCCAGTCAATGCATTATGACGTCACGAAGTGCGTCAATTTCCTCAAATTCTGAAAAAGTCTACAAAACGGCCATATTTTTAAGCTACTTTTTGATATTTAATATAGAGCGCAACCTCTGATCTAAATTATGCTACTAGTAAATGATAGAACTGTTTTGAGGATAAATGGACATTTTTTATTTTGATCAGAGAGTGCGCTCATATTATTTTTCTTTACTTAAAGTACTCAATTATACCTGTTTACCTAAAAATTCAAGAACATTGCAATTTCATAAAGCCAGTTCTCCTAGACCTGGACTTTTAGAAGAATTTTTTTAATAGGATATGAAAGCACTAAGTCTCTATTTTATTTTAATACTTCAAATAGAAAATCAAGTGTTGATCAATTAATTGGTATATCTACAGGGCCATTTTATGCATAAAGTGAACCGACTTCTTTCGACGTTAAAAAAAAACAATCGTCAATAGAGATTCCACGGGAACATGATCCTATTTATAAATTTTAACTTGATATTTAATTAAGAATTAATTAAGTCTTGTGTATATAATTTAATATTTGATATGTTTAATTTAAGTTATTTGCATGTTTAACATATGTGCATGATATTGAAAACACAAAACGAACTTTCAGGCATAAACTAAACCTTACGTCACACAATAAAGAGTTGAAATATTCTAAGATATACTGTTAAGAGGCTAAGCATTTTAGACACACTGTAAAGATACAGTGGCATAACATAATAATGATTTGTCAAAAAGTAAGGGAAAATCGACATCATGTAATAGATTCCCGTCGTCATGTAGCATATTGATGACACAATATAGTAAAGAATCAGCCACATGTGACAATTTTTTTCACATCATGTAATGAAATTCTGACATCGTGTTATAGCGACTTGATATTGAATTAAAGATAAATTCACATAATGTAATGAACTACTTAGACCAAATAGTAGAGAGTGCACATAATGTAATAATGAGTTGAAATTATATAAAAACATCTTTACACCACGTAAAATTGTTTTGAAAGATTGGCGCAATGTAATTGAAATACGAGTTAATGCCATAAAGACTTAATATAATATAATGGAAAGTTGACAATAACGCAATAGTAGAGTGTGTAAATGTCATAAATAGTTGACATAATGTAATGGAAAGTTGACTCAATGCAATAGTACTGTAAGTAAATGTCACAAAGTGTTGACATAATGGAATGGAAAGTTGACACGATGCAAATGTAGAGTTCTGCTATAAGGCAGTGACGGCGTTCCATAAAATCAAGTTCAATTAAGAATATCTCCCTACTCATAGTATTTACCAGCTTGAAGAACACTGAAGCAGAAATACAGAAATCTGGGGACGACAATCACAGTTTCCCCGGTTTCATATGTAGGGACCTAAAATTGAAACCGCATCAATTTTGTTACAATACAAACACACTGCATTAAGAATATATCAGAGTTTGATATTTTTGTTTTAAAAATAATTCCCCTTTAGCATTAGTTGGCCTTCAATCTGATCAAAGATGACAACCCTCGTATATATTTAGATCTGTACTTTTCAATGGGAGGTTGATAATGAAAACAATGCTAACATCTTTTAGCAGTAGACAGACTATTCTGATCTTGAGAAGAAATTCTGAAGAGTATTATCCTGAGGTTTTAACTTAATGTCTTTTTTTCGTAGTTGCATATCAGACTAGCAGATGCAATATACTCACAACTAACCAAAACGTATTATTATACCTCATTATAAATATTCTACACAACGCGTTAGCTGATTGGTTCTAGTTATCACGTGATCGGGCCGTAAAACTTCATATTTCCCGTCGTCGGCACGCTTTTCATCATATTCCACGTCTTCGGAACACCTAGTGAATTTTCCCGCAATATAGTTCTCGTTCGTTGAACGAAAACTCCCGAGAGTAGTAGACGCCACAATAGCCTGTTTACGTCACAAAACTTTACGTTAACAATGAAAGAATTTGAGAGCGGTGCCGAATTTGAAAGTTTATGTTCATTTCAAGGGTTTTGCTTGTTTCGGTATAATAAACAATTCATTGCATGGATGTTCGGGAAACATGAAGACTTATTCAGCCAAGAAATATCATATTCCCCTCGGGCGAAGCCCTCGGGGAATATGATTTTTCTTGGCTGAATAAGTCTTCATATTTCCTTCACTATCATGCAATAAATTATAATATTACAGGTCTTTCTGCTGACAGAGGACTCATTATTGGAACGTGGAACCCTGCATCGCTTGTCACCACCACAAATATACCCAGAAATCATAGAGAATATTACGATAATGTCACACAATTATTGACGCCTCCAAATATTAAAACATTTAGCATTACGTCTGACGAAAAAAATAAAGTAGTTTTTCTCGCTATTCGCGATGCTATTCTAGCGTTTCATAATTTTACCATTCCGCCAAAGCAATCAAGATCACTTGATTCAATTTCAATTGCATACAAGGGAAAGTCTGCAGCTGTTGGACAGATTGCCTTTGATTATGTTTCCGATAATCTGTACTGGTGTGACTCGCTTTTAAACTGGATAGCCATGAAACCAGCATACCGCCATAATAATTCTACATACATGTATAAAATTGTTGTTCAAAATGATTTATCTCAGCCGGAAGGATTGACCCTAGATCCCGAAGATGGGTAAGATAAACATTATCTTTTGATTGTAACACATTATGAATTGCAACTAAAATGCATGTAAAAATCTATGCATCATTTGCACAAAACTGTCAAAAGTTGAAATGTAAGTAAAACTTGCAACTTAGTGATAAAATCGCTTATTTGCATTCGATATTTAATATCTTTAAAAGTAGTTTCTTGAGTATAGCCAAAACATTCGTGTGCATATGTACAAGGTTTTCATAGCCTTCTTTAAATTAGTATGAAAAACAAGATGTGTTTGTGAAACACTATGCACCCAGCGGCAAAAAAACTCCAAAAAAGCTATTTTTAGCATATATATCTCAATCAAGTTCAAGTGACCTTGGTGTTATTTGAAAAAAAAATTATTAGTAAAGTATGGATATCCAACATGAAGTCTCTATCTCTTGTGGTTCAAAAGTTATTGCAAAGGTACGAAAAAGCTATTTATAGCATAAAGGTCACAGTCAAGGTCACAAGGTCATTGACCTTGGTGACATTTGGAAGAAATTAATTAGTAGATTTAGTAGAGTATGCATACTAAATATGTAGTCTATACCTTCTATGGTTCGAAAGCTATGGCAAAGGTACGAAAAACTATTTTTAGCATGTAGGTCACAATCGAGGTCACAAGGTTATTGACTTTGATATCATTTGAAAGGGCTTAATTAGTGGAGTATGCAAACCAGGTTTAAAAGTTATGGCGCAGGTTAAAGTTTGCAGATAAACAAACAGACAGACAGACAGGACGAAAACAATATACGCCCCAGATCTATCAATTCGGGCGCATAATAAGATAATAAAGAACAGTAATCGATCTCAAAAGTCCATTAAACATTACAAAATAGGAATGGAGCAAATACAGACCACAGTGTGTAAATAATGGACTAACAATACGAATAAAAAAGTCAGTCAGCATTTGATTTAATGGTCATTAGATAAGACAAGTTTTGTCCAAAGCATGTCCCCAAGAAATTTAACATACCTAATAAAATAATTTTGAGTATAATGGGTTTTATTGAGTGAAAACCACAATAGAGAGACTCTTTCTTTTTATTCTATATAACTTACATTGACTTCAGTGTACTTGCCAAGTTTTGAGAAAAAAGAGATTTTTTAATGTACCGTTTCAAAATACAGGTACATTTACTTTATAATAGGATTATATGGGAAAGTGCCAATGATTAGCACTTAAAAGCAAATTATATAAATACTACAATAGACTTTTTGTTCAAATTATGATATTTGATGAGTAATACTATTTTGTTTATCATACGTAAGAAACATAAACTTCTACCGCCTTGTTTCCAGAGGGGGCATTTCAAAATGCCAACCCCCCCGAATTTCCTTGTTTTTATAGTGTACTACAATGCGCATTCAAAGGATATATACAAAATAATAAATATGTTGGAGAGATTATCAAATTTCTATGTTTGAAATTTCAAGAGCATAAACTGATTACCTTTTCTTTTATAACATTTTTTATTACAAATTCATTAAAAGCGCCACGTTCTGTAACATCAAAAACAGACGATTACGACATAAATCTACCCATCAGTTTAAAATTTGTTTTAAAAATCAGTTATATAAAATTGTAATAATATTTTTCAACTCACAATTTCTAAATTCTGGTTAGTTTTATTCATGAAATGAAAAAGAGATGCTTCAAAACAGTAAATTCGCTTCTTTTTTCTATGATGCGCAAAATATTGCGCAATGAAAACCATAGTAGGCACCCTTAAAGGCAAATTTTTTTTACCGGTTGGTAAATTCCAGGTGAGGGAGGGGCTTATTTTATACAGGTGTGAATGCCTTGGGGCTAGCAGTCTACCTGTGGTCGTTTGTCTCCTAATCCATATACACAGGAAGTGATTTGATACAGAGTGAAATACCCAAACTTTACCTGTGTTGAGAATTTTGAGACAATTTTAAATTAGAAGTAAACAGTTCTAAGTAAAGTTTTTTTCCCTTTAATTATCCATATTTATTTTTGAATGTTTGAAAACACTCCAACCCTTTTGATATAGTTATTTTGCTATCATATAATTCAAATATTAAAATAAATTATTTAAAAATCAGTGAATGTGTTACATAGGCGTCAGAAGCAAATCGAAAGTGGAAAGACTTATTGAAAGTGGGGGACTAAACCAACAAAAAAAGGTAAACCCCAATTTTCCATGCATATTACATGTATTATATATATCTTTGCAAAACAGGGGGTGGAGCTAAGCCTACACTCCGACGCCTATGTATTAATTTAAAAATTGTACCAAATTTTAATTTTTCAAAATGTATAATGTATCATTATCCTTTCAAGTACTAAAGATACATTCAATGCATTCATATACTAGTATTATCAAGCCATAAATTTTCATATAGTAATTAGGTAACTCTACCGTGTTCAGTAAACATAGTTAATTTGAAGGTCCTTATGAGTGCCAAACAAGGTGTACAGGGTATACACTGGGACTAGTAAGTAAATGTCAATCAAGTTTTAGCATCCAATGATGGACCTTCATGCACTTGATTGACAGGGCTACCCAATGCAGGTATTTTTGAAGGTGGTGCTTAAAATCATCGTCTTTAAGTGTACATATGCTTCACGATCCTGGGGCTAGGTCATCCATTTATTCAAAGTATTTCAAATGAAAATATTCATATAAATATGGAATATAAAATTATATCAAATGGTGAAATATATTTCTATGACAAAGAAATAATGAGTGATTTGATTTAATTGATAAATAAATTATATCCCTATGAAGAAGGCAAAATTTATTTCTTTTTTATTATAATTATCTATTTATTGCATCATCATGAAGTTGATCATTATGTAATTAAACTTACAACAGTGTTGCAAATTAAAGTAAAGCTATGATCCTGTTGAATATTTTGCTTTCACAACTTAAACTCCTGTAAACTGTCAATATAAGTAAAATAAAACTAACTAAAATGACTTGCTTCTTTAATAAACATTTTCTATTTAACAGTATGATGTTCTTCTCTGATAATGATGTAAATCCATTATAAATAATACTATATATTGAAACAGGCTGATGTTCTTTTCCAATAATGATATGAATCCACGCATCGAAAAAGCCTCCATGGATGGGAGTGATAGAACAGTGATAGTCCACACCGGTGTGTTAAGAGTCCTATCCCTTACTGTTGACGCTGTCAATAATTTACTGTTTTGGGCAGACGTTAACAGACACACTCTTGAGGTCAGCAATTATGACGGATCAAGTCGAAGAGTAGTTAAACGAGTGATTCAAGTCTTGACGAATAGTGTCGTTTTTTATCGGGTAATTATACGGTTTAAGATATATTTCAACATGAAACAAGTTGGAGTAAATGATAAATCTTTTTTTTCTCTCATTTAATCAAGCAATATAACGGTGCCATGAAGTGAAAAATACTCCATTTTTCTTCCAATGTCGTCATTGCATTATCCTTTCATCATATCATCGTTTTCATGCAATCGATCATCTTCATATCATTGTGCACCATTGCGTCTTCATCATTGAACCATCACTTCATTGGACCGTCGACCACTCACTTCGATGTTGAAGAGTGCGAAAGTGAATTACGTCGCACTATCCGCTATCTGTCTGTTCCGCTTTGGGGTACCCATCTCTTATATTTAACACCTCTTATACCACTGAGTGCAATTTAATGAAACTTTCACAGAATCTTTATTACATATTACCATTGTGCATCTACAATTTTTTTTAATCCGACACATATTTGGGTTTCCCGGCCACAGCAAAACATGAACTTTGCCATTTAAATCATATGGGAGGCGAGGGGTATCATTTAGTGAGCTAATTGCTCAAGGTACCACTAGTTTGTTTATTGTAACATTGCTCAATTTATTATTGAAGTGTGTTAAATGTAGGCTCATAAAATATTTATTTTTCAACATTTAGAATATGCTATATGTCGTTAGCGAGAACGCTAAATTGATTCTGGGATATGATGCAACATCTGGATCTTTAATGACGGGTGTAAACACATCATCAGTGCCGTTTACTCTTCATGTTTACGAACCAAAAACATTTCAATCACATGCTGGTATGAAATAATTTCATCCTTTATAATGTAGCGTTTTTAAAAAAAATATATAATAGGTTTAATGTCGTCTTGTTGTTGTTTGAATTGCACAATAGAAAAGAAAGATAAAATTCCTAACTCTGCATACACGGTGTGCAAATACATGTGTTTTAACAATATTATTTGAAATTTTGTGGCAAAGATTACGTTTATCTTTATAATAAGCGTTCACCGTATTTCTTATAAAAGCCTGCAATTATGCTTTGATTTAATACTTTTTCAATTTGGTCAGTCAAAAAATATTTTTACAAAATCAGACATCGAATTTGAATTAATTCGTTATACGCGGTCCCTTTCTGAAAATTTCAGATTCTTGCGCTTCAAAAAGTTGTCAACATATATGTGTCAATACTCCTTCAGGAAGCAAATGTCTTTGTGCTGAGAGTTATAAATTATCAACGGACGGTTCAACTTGCAGAGGTAACTGTGTATATTGTTATTTTCAATTTTTAAATATTAGTTACAAAACAAGGAAGGGAGGGAGAGATAGCACCAATTACTTAACGGTCCTCCACACCATGTGACTTCTGACGTATATAGAGAAAAAATACTTTTACTTCCGGTTTTATCGATGTTTTGCATGAACAATGAACTGTTTGTAAACAGTGAACACATGGCATGACCTCGGAGTGACTGATGGAAATGGATGTGCAGTTTTTTTTAAATAAAAGAACAACAGACGTCTTGGATTGTGTTACATAATAATTCGTAAACAAGAGGTATCGGTGGGTATGACCAGGGACCTAGTATGGCGAGAAACGTTTAGGTTATTTATACTTTCAGGCTATTCAATCCAAGTATGTTTGAAATTTTGGCACACCATTTCGTGCGTTTCAATAATACATTATCTCAATGTGTGTTTATAAAAATTGATAAAATAGTGTATGTTTCTAGTTTTCCTCTTTTATATTTGTCCAGTTCAGTGGCCAGTAATTACTAAATATAGTATAGTGACGTATGCGGAGACTTGCTAAAGGTTTGAGTCCCGGACAACAGGAAAGATAACTCCAAAAAGGAACTTTGATACCAAATATTTTGAAAATGTTTTTTCTACATCATTGCATTTAATTTTAATTCATTTTTTTTATGTAATTTTATTCATTAATGTTTCTTCTCTACAAAAGGAGTCCTTATTGATTTTTCTCGAGATGTATTTCAGAGAAAATGAGTTTTATGTACTTTTTATATATAAAATTAATTTCTGAAAAAAATATGTTGATCGATAAAATAAAGTTTTTATGGTTATTCTGTGAGCTTAAAAATATACGAAGGGGTGAGACAAAATTTGTTGTGCTAGGTATGAAAACGCCTTGGGAGAAATTTATTGAAACTTCTGTAATAATTATCTTAAAAAATCAGTATAAATTACATTTTAATCCCTGGACAGTTTTCAAAGCTTGATATGCTTGTTAAAAGTAATGCTCAATAATATGAGAACATAAGCTGTGGGTGTGTGGAGGACCCTTAAGAATTTACGCTTTCATTTTGATTTTTTGACAGAATACTTGTCACTCTATGAGAAAGGATTTATAGTTAACAACGCCACATTACTTTCCATGTTGGAAGTGAATGCTGTCAATGGAATACAATCCACAATTAATGCCATTCGAATCTCATCGGCTAACATCACGACGTTTGCTGTTGACGCTAACTCTCGTTTCATTTACTTTGTGGACGGTCGCACTAAAAGATTAAGAAAATCAGACATAATAACAGGAATATCTAGAACTCTAGCTTACATTGGAGAAGCAAAAGGTAAAAATTATTCCCTCTTTCACCTTTTTCAATCTCTCGCTCCTTCCACACACATATACACACACTCTCCCTCCCCTCACTCCTATTCACACACTGCAAGTGATACATGAACATACTCTTGAAATTATATGGTTTGATCATTTATCACACCTTTAAAAAATAGTTAATTCCCATTTTAATTAAATAACTCTCAATTATAACTTATTGCTATTACTTTCTATTTCTTCAGACCTGAACTTTGACTGGATTGCGAATCTACTTATCTGGATTGATCCAACGAGGTCAAGCATAAAAACATTCTCTATTAAATTTGGTACGACTGCAGTAATCTATAGGGATCTTCAACAACCAGCTTCATTAACAGTGGATCCATACAATGGGTTTATTATTTATATAATTACATGTATATCCAATGAATAAAAAATCAAGATTCACAAAACTCTAATAGTATTATATACTGCAAGCCGTTGTTAAACGAGTGCCTCATATATTATTTTTTAAGAAATCATTATTATTAACAATGTCCAAATTATTGATATTAAATCAAATTTGATGCATTTTCGTCAATTGTACTGATTTTTCAATCACTTAAAAAAAGATTATGATTTTGTTCTCTCATTTTTAAAGTGATAATTCCAGATATTTGTTTTGGCTGTCGGGACAATTGCTTACATCAATAGTGCGAGGAAATCTGCGCAGATCTTTGCCAGAAGCTATAGTGTCATCTCCAAACCTAGACAGTCCGAAGTCTCTCTATTATGATATCACAAGCAAAAGGTTAATTTTATTAAATCTAGAAAGAATATTGCGAAAATAAAAACTAAAAAAATTGCAATTCAAATCAGTATTTTGATTTTTATTTGTGTACAATTAATATGTGAAAATTACATATTATAAAGAAAGTTTTTTTGTTCGATGTCTAGATATTCTCACCATAATTTTATTCGATTAACCGCTTACTATGATATTTCCATTTAGAAAACTAAATATCCCATAATCCTTTTCAGAAACGTATTCTTTTTCAATTCTAATTTTATTTTAGAATATATTGGCTTGATAGATCGATTATTAAAAGCTGTTTGACCAATGGATCCAACATTAAAAGTTATACTGTTCCGTTAGGTGCAACGCAAATATTTGTATACAAGGTAAACAAGTCATATTATAACTTTTTCAAAAAACATCTAGGCAAAACAATTTATTTGTTTATTGTTTTAATATTACAGTTGTGTTATTTTATCTTCAATAGTCTAAATTATTAAAGTCGCTAAGTATAGAATGACAGTTATAATGCAGACACTCCACCGTCTGAATTATGGACAAAGGCATCTTAAGAATTATTAGAGACTATTTAACATATCAAAGATCAATTTAAATGCAATTATGTCTGTCATTACTTGCCTGATTATAGGAAATAGAGCTGTTCAAAAATCAACTGAATTTTCTATCCGCATGTGCGTGTCTGATTTGTTTCTTTGTAGAATTAAACACTAAAATTCATTTCTGAATCAGAAACAGATGCTCTATAATAGTCATTCCCCTGTGCAACATCAATGCAAGTCTGATATTTTCACTTCAAATGTTAAATTCCCTAAAGATTTTTATACCAAAGTTGAAGGAAGTCAATTACCAATAGAACACATTTTCTTGCAATTTTCTCCTTTTTACAGTGACCAATACATTCTTTTGTAGGATTTCTTCGGTTGGATGGATATGAAGAAGCTATACTTTGCGCAAAAGTCAGCAGTTTCTTCAGTGCATACTTTGGGTTTAATACAAAATCCTATACAAGTTGTCGTATATGATTCTTCTTTACAGCGGGATAAAAATGGTCAGATTTATTTTTTTCCCTACTTTACCTCCGTGATTAAGCATGCCGAAAACGATATTCTTTATGGAAACTCTAAATACATACTAAAATATTTTTGGACTTTAAGAAAATTTTATCGCATAAACTGATTTTCAGTACAGATTCAGTGCCGTTTTTTTTCTTCAAGGAAACCATAGGTTTAAAAAATATTCACAAATAATGTGCTTTATTTTCATAAATAATTTTTTATAAAAAAATTAAAAAGTCTAACCAGACTTTCTTTACATACTTTATTAGGTATTCATGTGATGCATTCATTTACAGCAAAATTTTTTACAAGAAAGCATCTTATTTGGATGTAAATAATTTGTTTCATTTTCTTTGAAAAAATACAAAAAAATTCATATAAAATAATTAAGAGCTAATATCGGCCTTTTAATGCTGAAACCATTGTTTAAAAAGGAGAACTCAAAGATCTATAAGATAAAGAGTTGGTGTGGCATTCCACCTTAATGTATTACAAAAACAGAGAGGTGAAAATAACCTCGCTTTTGTGATAATTTACAGTGAAGTTTGGAGTTCAGTAGAGACTTGCGCCTCAGACGACTCTGTGTTTACCCCAAATTCATTTTATTGCATATTCCAATTGAAGCAGAACGCCTGTTCTGTTTTGTTTTAGTATTAATATTCTGTTCTCTCCCTTGCCTGCGATCGACGTTCAATACACATGCATGCAGGTCACGATCCCTGCCGTAGCAGTTGTTTACATTTTACCCTCGCTCGACAGTTCGGAGCGTAGGAATACTTCATATCTTATTCCCACTCAAAAACTTGTATTTAGTATTTGTAAATCCCTATAAAAACACTACTTCTTGCTTGGAAATCACATTTTATGCATTGTCAATTAACAATGGTAATTTTCATTCATTTCATACATGTACGTTGATACGGTATAATTATCCATGAGAGCTTGAGATAAAAGATACCACAGAGTCTGAAACATCTGTTTCATACTTAGATATTTTACTTGAAAAAGACGCTAATTTTCACCTATCAACCAAGTTATACGATAAACATGACGACTTTAACTTTTCTATCGTCAACTTCCCTTACTTATGCAGCAATATACCTTCATCACCTGCATACGGAATGTGCATATCTCAGTTGATTCGATACACAAGAGCATGCTCTACGTATGAACAATTTCTGAAACGAGGTAAATTATTGACAACCACGTTGATGAAACAAGAATATCAGCAGTCTCCTTTAAAGTCACCCTTTCGTAAGTTCTATGCTCGATACAATGACCTTGTCAGCAAATACAATTTATCATTGACTTAAATGCTGACTGACGTTTTTCATACCAATTGTTAGTCCATTATTTATACACTGAATTGACGACGGATTTTTCCGTTATTTCACTTTCATGACAATGAGCAAACGGCGGGTGTGACCGCTTAGCAGGGGATGCTCACTCCTCCATGGCACCTGATCCCACCTCTGATGTTTCAGAGGTCCATGTTTGCTCTGCTCTTGTTTTGTATTGTTTCATGGAGTTTGAGATTGAAGACTGTTCGTCGTTATCTCCATATCCTTCTCCTTAAATACATTTTAGATTTTTTTTGTGACTGAAATTCGGATTTAAATGCATGTATAATCAGAGGACTACCGGGTATGTTTATTAGCGAACGTGATATGAATTAACGTTTGAATGTTTTCAATCAATCTTGCAAGTTCTATTGTTTACATATAAACAACCTATCTCTGATCTGATCCTTGCTTTCTAGGGTACTAGTATCATATTTTAACAATAGTACAAAACCGTCCCCAAGAGTGAAGATCAATAAGATTGATTGATTGAAAATTGTTTAACGTCCTTCTCAAACATTTTTCACTCATATGGAGACGTCACCGTATGCCGGTGAAGGGCTTCAAATTAGACCTATGCTCGGCACTGAGGGCCAATGATCAGTGAGGGTTCTTTATCGTGCCAACGCATACCGTGACACGAGACCTACGTTTTTAAGGTCATATCCAAAAGACCCGTGATTTTCACTTCTAGTTCCGAGCCTTTTGGCGAAGGAACAGTCACTACCTTTGTTTAGGTCTTAGGTATGAAGCGGCGCCGCGAACGAGGATTGAACCCGGGCCTTTCGATTACGAAGCGAACGCTCTACCACTAGGCTACCGTGAATGGTAAGATCAATAAGAAATTGCAAATGGTAGTGATCACAAGGTTCCGCCACTAAAACTGTGGAGCAGCATACGAGGCTGACTTACGTCACCCCCAAAAATGAATTTATATATGTGATACGTACACTAGTACTGCTATGTGAAAATCTAAACCTTTAAATAATTCTAAAATTAGTGTCAGAAAATATTGAGTCTCAGTGCGTGAATGTTAATTTCAGATTTGAATTCTAAATTAATACGCGAGTGATAATTATTGATCTGGAAAGTTTAAAAATCCTTTTGTAAATATTTTTCCGACAAAGGTTTTACCTTAAAACCACTTCAATTACGAGTGCATTTTCTTTAAGAGACCTCTTGATTACTTTTCACCTCCATCTCCTTAACTGTATTAAAGGCTCGAAGAAAGAACCAATTGAAATGCATTATCTTATTATATACCTAAAGCAGTTATGTTTTTATGATCAGTTCACCAAAACTAATAAAAAATTAAGGTTTTTTTTTAAATTTGATATCAAAATCGCAATTTAATGATTGAATAATGACCTTTCAGTTTGTATCAATAAATGTCTGTCAGCATTCTACTTAAAAAGAAAGGTTGTAATTTCTGTCTTTGATCTTGAAAAAAATATGACTCTATGTCTTAAACTTAGACTCTAAGCTAATAAACCTTTGTTTCTTCAACATTAACACCAGTGGAATAAATTGCAAAGATAATCATATAACATGCTTTTTAGCAATGCCTATCTTTGCATTCTTTCATAGGAAATTTAAATCTTATGAAACTCACTGTCAATACAGGTGTTTGCAGCGTCTTGAATGGAGGCTGTGAAGATATTTGTGTCCCAATACAAAATGGACGAAGATGTCAATGTGATCTCGGTCTTCAACTCCAGGCAGATTTGAAAACCTGTGATAGCAGTAAGTAGAATAATTTCGTACGGAAAGTTATCCATAATTTATTCATACACTTTTTTCTTTTATTTTAAAAGGTATTTATACGAAGAATTTCTTAATTGTGGTTGATAAATCCCATGGAAGGTTCCTTCAGGTTGACATGAATACCGGAAGTTTAGTTAAATTACCGATCAGTGTTAGGTATTCTCCAGGAATGGCATTCGATAGTTTGACAAAGGAACTCATCTACTCCGATGGCCCGTCGAAAACTATAATGTCTACAACCCTTCGTGGAAAAAATACAACCTTAATTTTCGTGACAGGTATTTAGAATATGAGATTTAAACTAAAATTTGAAATTGATACCTTTATTCCTTCGCAGTGTGTATCGTGTTTTCTTTACTTCGCTATTGCATTTCACAGGATTTGCCCATGCTGAGCGTTTGACCATTGACTTTTCAACGGGAAATATATACTATGCCGGAGCACCCCCTAATCCAAGTCAAAGTTTTATTGGCGTTGTTCATAGAAAAAGTTCTCTTCATAAAACTTTGTTGTCTAACTTGCACAGACCAAAAGACATCGTTCTATATCCATCAAAGGGGTAGGTTTATATGTACAAACAAAAACATGAAATAATTAAGCTGAATATTATATAAAGGTATGTACATGTAATCTTTAAAAAGTTATCAATTGTAATTAAATTAAATTGAAGTGTGTACGTAGTCTGATATGAAATATGACAAAAAGGTCATCAATATATTTTTCATCAATCGATTTGTTTTCCGTTTTAGATTTTTGTACTGGACAGAAACCGGAAGTAGCAGAGAAATAGGTAGATCGTACATGGATGGAACATCAAAAACTTACATAGCGACAGCAAATATTGGAGCTCCAACTGGTCTTGCAATTGATTTTATTTGTATGCATAAATACTGCAACATTCTATTTTCTTGTATTCTTTTTTTGGATGTGTATTATCTTTTTACAAATAATAGGAATATATAATGATTTATTCCACGGTAACATTTCAGCCGATAGACTTTACTGGACAGATGCAACTAAAGATCATATTGAGTACTCTGACTTGAACGGAGGAAACAGACACGTTCTAACTACAGATAAAGACGCATTTCCCTTTGGAATTGTTGTTCACGGACAATATATTTATTATACAGCGTCGAATAGGCAGTCAGTTTAACCTTAACTCCTCTTTTTTTAAAGGAAAAACTTGTTATCAAATTGCTCTACTTCCTTTCGGGTATTATTCGGTAACTGTAAAATAAATCTATTGCTTGTACCTATAAAGTAATTTTTTCTTCGTTTTACATTTTTTTTAATTGGTTGTTTTTGTTTTGTTTTGTTTTAGTTTTTTTTTTTTGGCTTCTTTGGTTTTTCCTTTAATCCGAATAATTTTACAAAGTATATATGAGGGACAAATCTTCCATAATCTAATCTGAAAATTTGTATAGTGTTTCAGATACATTTATGAAGTAGATTTTTTTTTCTATTTTGAAACATTTCATTGACAATAAATACCATTTTAATGGTATTCAGATTTACAATATTCCAGGTCACTTTAAAATTTGTTTCATGTGCTTGTTAACAAATCAAATGGAAGTGCATTATTTTTCTGAAATACAGAGGCGTGACAAAGATAAACAAAACAACGGGTTCAAAAGTAGCATTCATGTCATACCATCCAGAGCTGGGTTGGCTGGATAGTTTGGATTTATATACAGATGATTTAGTTGATAGTAAGTATAAATCTCTTGTTTATACAAACAATTTCGAAAAAAATTAACTTTTCATCTCATGCAACCGGTTCAAAACCAAGCATGTCTAATCTTTTTGCTTGTAGAGAGTTTGAGTTGTTCTACAAATAACGGTAATTGTAGTACTTTCTGCTTTCCAACACCAAATGGAAGGACTTGTGGTTGTGAGGACGGCGTAGATCTATTATCAGATCGAACCACGTGTCGGGGAGGTACGTGAAATTATTCAACTTTCTTTTACAAGAAATTAACTACACTAGGAGAGATATCACAAATCATGCAATAAGTAACTACTTATTAATAATATGAATCTATTATTAATAATTGGAAAGATTATATATTCTGTAACTTCACGTAGAGAAATAGTAGTGTCCTCAATTTTGTATATAAAGTGGAAAACGTTGAATTACATATAAACGCATAAATGTAGGAACATATATCTTTTTACAAGGTCAAATCTTTCAGATTCAGATGATTGTCTAACTTTCCAAGACACAAACATTTTACCATTGCCATAGTTTCTTGTATATTTTATCATGGCTTTAATGATTTGGACAGTTCCACGCTGCGCTACTGCCCTACGGAATTTAAATTTACCTGACTGCCTTCCATATCCTGGAGAAACTTGCATTGTAAACTGCAAATCTGGATATAGACTAACTGCCAACGTCTCTGTATTGTGTGATCACTCTGGACAATGGGCTCCATCGCCAGTTTCCTTGTGCACAGGTAAAATTCAACCATTTTAGTCAAAATCAGAATGTTCCTTGTAATCGTGGGCAATGAGAAGGGTGTGCCTCCCTGATATTCGTTTCTAATTACATACTATGCAAATAAATTTTTTGAAATTTACGGTTGTGTCCCCTAAATGATAACATTTCACGAGATCCCCTTTTTGCTACGTTATTAATGAAGGCTCTCCCCTACATATGTAACTGAACTTGATTTCTAGAGGCCTGGGTTGTATTCTTGCTATTGACAATCTCGCATATAAGGAAATTAAATTCAAACAATTGAGAGTGGTATAAATAAATCGCTTATTTTTAACAAGTGAAATTTAGAAGAACACCTTGAAATTGAATTTCAACATTGACTTTAGTCTTAAGGATGACGTTTACTCAGGTTTCAGAAAACAGAAATGAAATTTTCTTAAGTATAATATTTTAAATCGATTAATTGTTTTAAATGGATAAAATAACTTAGTTTTAACTCAATATCAATTTAAAAATTTGATATTTCAGTATTTGAAGAAAGTATACAGCAACAAAAACCAATGGATGCTAATGCACAGAAAATTCGGAATACATTTTCTAACTGGGTCAAAATCTTATATTTCATACAAAATTAATCAAAATGTAAAGTTTTCATGTATTTTAAACATAATTTTGCAAATATTATATGTGTTAAACCTCATAAATTATTTCAAATCATTAAATTCCCTGAAATAAAGAAATTCAAAAATATGAACAAAAACCATTCCAGACAACATATCTCAATAATTGGTTCATTGACCCCATATAATGCTAATACCATGAGAATTATAGGACAACAAAAGTAATTAGAGGCTATAAATAATTTAGAGTTCTTATCATTCAGATTTTTTGTAACATTCGATTTAAAATGGAAAAAAATATACATATTACAGTGAAAATTCGAAATGTAATAATTATCAAGTTTATGGTCCAAACTATAATCATTTATTTATATGAAACAATGCTGTTCCATTGCTATATTATTTCAATATTTAAAGAGTTTTGCTGCTTGTAATATTTTGTGAGTGAAGAAAAAATTAGTCGTAGTGTGAAAAATTGATGTTTTCTCCAAGAAATACTAAGGAGCCAATAGCCTAAAAAGTAGGTCATTGACCTAGTTATTTGAAATTGAAATTTAACACAAAAATTATAGGTGTACAATGTGCAATTTATGATTTTTCATTCTTATCAGTTGAATTTTAGTCATCTGAGTAAAGGTATACCTTAAGTGAGGTTTTTTTTTAGAATATTTAATTACATGTATGTGTGTGTCTTTGAAACTTATTTCCAGTGTGGAGAATAAGGGGGCAGCATAATGCAATCAGTGATTCTGTGCGGGTAGGAAATAAACTAAAATATTATTCCACTTAAAAAATGTGAAACAAAATGAACAACTAAATATCTAATGCTTCTTTGCCATTTCAAAAAAAATCATTTTCCGGGTGCATGTACTGTAGATATTTGTTTGTGATTATACAGATGAATGGAAGCTTTTTATTTATAAACATTGTATTCTTTAGTAATACAACCTGTAAAGCCCGCAGACAGTTAAGAACAGTCTAATTTACAATTAAATATAGAAACGCTTTTTAGTTAATGTAGTAAAAGAAGAGTCACGTTATTTAGAATTCATTAGTTTCAATTTTCACTGTTTGTTCTGTCATATAGTTTTACTATTGAAAATCGTTAAAAATTAGATCATCAGAAAATTATCTTCTTTGTCTTAAACAACATTTCAATCAATGAAATAATTGAAAATATTTCAATTTTTCTCATCATGCAATTCCTGCCAATCACAAAAAGAGAGGAAGTGCATTGTCCGGAGACTGTAAAAAAAACTAATAATATAAGGTCTTAAAAATACCACAAAATGAAATTATTTGCTATTTCAAACAGCTGGATAGCTGTATAATACATACAAACTTACTATTACATGCAGTTTTGTCGTTTGTTAAATTCCACACTACAGTATATAAACGATGCATCGATCGCAATGCACTTGTCAATGTGACGTCATCTAGCAAAAATGACGCAGTTTGTACACAGTGAGAGGCTGATCAAGTCATATTTTGTACAATGAAAAATGTCTTTTGTTCTCAAATGAAATTTTATTTGCAGTAAAATAAAAAGCCGTTAACTTGGATGCGATGTCTATTTTAGTATTTTATTATAAACTGTATGTGCGTTCTCCAAACAAGCGATACAGTCGTGTGTTTGTATGCAGATCTATTCAATGAAAAAGTATAATAAATCCATTTATTGCAAGGGCATACCCTCAATGTATCTTGTCAAAATTTTACACATAAACTCAAGAAGCATTAAGATATTTGAAAAGTGCTGCGAACCTCTTGGAATCTTGCAAATAAATTAATTATGGCTATATTTAATGTAGTTGACCAGCAAAATATTCAACCTGCCGTCCAACAAATTAAATTTTACCAATTAAAAAAGGGAATCTATATAGGTTCGCAGCACTTTTCACAATCTACATATAGTATTGAAAAGGATTATAAAATAAACTAAGATTTTTAACTTGGTTATGGCCTTGCAATATTGAAATTTATAGATGACCTCTAATCTGCAAGTATAATTGCTAAAGTCATGTGGCATCGACATCACATGACAAGTCTAAATAAAACATCTAAATGTTCCCAACATGTAGATTTAAACCACATAGCATTTTTTGATATCAGTGAATTCCTAAAAAGAATTGCCCATCCTAATAAAGTATGTATTTTTTATCCATTTTTTTTCCATTTGTAACCTTAACTGTGCTGCGTAAATTTCCGTTTTCCAAGAAAAGATTTTGCTCCGATTCTTATGTTTACCTTTTCATAATGTACATATATGTACTAGTACTCTCGTGATTAAGTACCTAATTGTTTGACATAAAAATAGACAATGAAGTCACATATATTAAAATCACTACAATGTATTCAGTAAATTAAGTTTGTCTATTTTAGAAATAATCTGCACATTACATATAAACCATGGCAATATTTCATCAAATTGCAAACGAAAAGCGGGGAAATCTTGCACCTTCTCGTGTTATGACGGATACACCTCCAGAACTTTAGATAGCATCTTTTGCACAGAACTGGGTACCTGGAGCCAGGATACCAGAATGTTATGCGTTTGTAAGTTTTTATTTTAGACTTCTAGCTTGTTAAATTGCTTTTACTCATTTTAATACACCGTCACTTTACCGTTGGAAGGCTTAAATTTAGACCTGCATATTCGCCACATTCGTCCTTTTAAGCAGTAAGGGACCTTTTTGATGACAGAACCTATTGCGACAAGGGTCTTTCATACTTAAACGTTCGTTGGCATATAAAAAAGACTTTCATTTAAAGGACTGGTATCCCCCCTTCCGAAATAATTATGATTTTCACATTTTGATTTCTTATTTTTTTTTCTTTTACAGTAAACACATCAAAACAACCCAAGAGTGAAGACGGTTTTAAAATGAATAATATGTATGTCTATATTGGGTCATCAATTGCAGTTATTGTTGCAACTATGTTTGCAGTAGGTCTTGCAATAGCGTGTTTCCTCAAACGAAGAAAATTATCTAGGTAATTGTAATGTTTAAGCTGATTAAGTTGTTTATTGTAAATGCTTTAATGCGCTTATTTTTGGTCCTGGTTATAGCAATAGAAATATGTACATTGGCCACAATACTCACCTGAGTCAAGTGGTCGTCTGAGTCACGTGCTTGCTGTTGTTTAGAATTTTTTAAAAGGATTTTTTCCTCTTTTTTATTCTGATGGACAATTTTGACCTCATACTGTGAGCTCCTTTTAACCAAACTTAAATCCATAAAAATGGGGTATGCAATGCTTCACAATCTATCAACAAACATGACCTTCCTGTTATAGAGAATTAAAAAAAAAATTGACCCCGTGCACATGCTGTATTCATGCAATTTGTAAAAATTTATCCCGATTTTAGCCCAAACATAGCTCCTATGACCATCTCTTGAACTCTTTGATTGAACATCCTGGAAATATTGCATATTAATATAATATGAATAGGATAAGATTTTGAGTAAACTTGACCCTCTTCTAGCTCGATCTGTTGCTCCTTCCTATCATGAGGATATGATACTAGTAACCTGTTTTTTACTTACATAGAGAGTGGTCTGCAAATAAATATGAAAGCCTTTAAAAATCATTAATAGTAGCTAATTTCAGTGGGTCTTTGGTCACGTCAGAGGAAAATCACCTTTAATTAATTCCTGTAGGTATTTTGTGTATATCCCCATTTTCCTTTCAATGGCTACAAAACAAGAATTTGAAAACTGTAAATTCCATGTTTCGTTAGAATCCAAAGTCTCTTTAATGATTCAGGCCATAAAGCAAATTTTTCATTTATGAACATTGTCAGGAAAAGTATCTTTAAAAATATGTGTTTCTTGTCAAAATCTAATGTAACCTATATGATTTCATAGGGAATCTTACCAGACGTCACCGGTGCACGTGGAACACGATTATTCGGTAATCAGAAATCGGGAACATTTGACCGGAAGTAATATAGAAGAGGGACACGAAACTGCAGAGTACATTACTGTTGATGACCAATTCATTAATGATCATATGGAACCACAGAAAGACACGTATCTGAACCCTGTGTATAGCTACTAAAATATTCTAAACATCAGAAGCAAAGGACGTATTTGTAGACAAATATTTAGATTAAAAATTTTTTATAGATTGAACTACTATATCTTTGTATATTTACTAATCATTTATTATGTTGTGAATTGCAATTTGAATTAATCAGAAATTGACGTGTTTAACATATGGCTTTTAGTACTTTCTTTCTTCATAAGTAGTATATTTTCTGAAGGCGAACTTATACCTGATGAAAAAAACTATCAGCTTTTTTTTTTATCAATTTCTTTTACAAATAAACTACAAAAAATTTTACAATTAAGGTTATAATTCGAGAAAGTCACGATTGGGTTAAAGTAAAAATAAAGATTATGTTATACTTATATAATTTTTTTTAAAACGAATTGAAATAAATTGCAAATATCATAGATATAATTCTTTTCTATGATAAAGACAACACATTATGTATAATATAGAGAATCAATATTTGGTATGTTCCTTATGGAGTTGGTTCCTGTAATCAAAAGTAATTGCGAATTTTTTTTTTCTTTAAGTATATTTTTAGAATCTACACACATAGCTTAATAAAAAATTAAAACAAAAAATCGAGGTCAATGCGCTAGACGCTGTCTTTTTTCATCTTAAATAGTCGCATTAAAATTATGAAAGCAAATTTGATTAATAATTACTTCGAATAGTCTATTATTTGACCTTTCTGCACTCAAAAAATATTATTTTTCTGGTGTTAAAAATTTAAAAAGCAATAAAATCATTTGAAAGTAATGACATTTTTATAAATTCAAGCCGAGTGGTTAAAATTGTCTTATATATTTAGAAAATGAAATAAAAATTTGGGGTCTGTGATTTTATTTTTAGATATTAGTACAACCAAGGTGCTAATTTTAAGCTTTAATTGGGCGATTTTTTTTTCCAAAGACTTACAAAATATGTTTCTTTTTATTTGCCAAATATATTAATATTTATTTTAGGACCAGCATAGAACATTTCACTGGACAAAATTACTCTGTGTGCAGGCTGCATGTAAAAAATTAGGAATCAAAACTTAACAATGCTGAATACTTTGAAAGATGAAAAAAGAATTTTTCTTCTTAAATACCTTCCTCCACAAAATAAAGTTCCTCACTAAATGTTTTCGGGATGACATTAAATCATAGAATCCAAATTTATTACAAGAACTAAAGCATTGTGTAGATTTTTTAAAAAAAATAGAGGTCAGTACAAAAGTCTGCTGAAAAACTGACGAACCAACCTCGCTCACTTCAATTTTATTATAGGATACTATGAGCGCTGAGCTCACAAAATGATACCTCGACTCTCATATGATAATGATGGTAAGGTCCATGTTCTGGTATGAGGAACCCGAAATTAGTTTTATCAAAATGAAAAACAGGAGCTGCATGTATGTAATGAGGCACTATGTAATAAAGAATCTCTGCAAGTATTATTAAATTTTATTCAGTGGTGTTTGAGGAGTTGTGGAGTAGAGATTGTAATCCCTCAATGTTATAAAAAGACACAGTGTCCATGAATTTACGATGGGAAACCTGAAATATGTGACCGATCAAAATGTAAAATAGGCGATGCAAAATGTCACTACGTAACAAATTAAAGATTCTTTGAAAGGTTCATCAAATATCATTCAGTGGTATAAAAGGAGTTGTGGATAAGACATGGTTAATCAAAAGCGTTATGGGCAAAGGGATGGACTTACAGAACGACAAACAGACACCCAATTACTATATATACCTCCCTGATTTTCAAGTTGGGATATTAAAGTAGGATAAGTGGAGTATGATGAAAAAAATATTTCCCAAGTATTCCATTGTCAGTACATTTGAGAATTCCTTTTTTCATTTATTAAGCTCTCAGTCGGTTACATTGTAGAGAAAATATACCTTCAACTAATGAGAAAAGAAATCCATATACATAATACGCCAACTTCTATGAAAAAGGAAATTAAGATAGAATTTACTGTCTGGCATATCGTAAAAAGAGATCGAGATGTCTTTGTTGTTAAACAAATTGATGTTAAATTAAGGAACAATGGATCTGAAAATCATGATTGTATCAGAAACCTTGTGCATAAGGCATTTGTTAAAAAAGAAGGTGGCCAGCGGGTTCGATACTCGTTATAGTATCTGTATGATACCTTTAACGTATATTGCGGGATGGTTTGTTCATACATGTAAGCCATGGATTCGTCAGTGAAAGTGAAAGCCTCTCAGATATGAAGTAAAAACTAGAAGATCCTTACTATTTTTTTTTACCGTTACTTGGCCCTCTCGAGGTTTATTTATCGTATCAATGCCAACCTTGACACGCTAAAACAGGTGCGCATGTCTATAATGAATAAAATTCCCTCTTTTTTCTCACCCTCTTTGTGTGTATAATTATATTTGTAAAATTGTTTTAAAAAATGCGTAAAAACAAAAATTACTTAGGTTTATTGAAGCAGAACGAAATAAACTTCCTTATTCAGTTTAGTACACAAAATTTGTACTTTCCCGAATCATTTAGTTATTGCAATATATAACTATTTTAAATAGATGTTCGTTTTCCATTGATACAGATATGCCTGTTTTACATGTATTAAGATTTCTTATAATCACGACAAGTGTGAATTTCTCTTTTGGTAAGTTATGTCAATTTTACTTTTAAATATGTATTACACAGTCATTAAATTTGAATAGCTTTAAAGCTTAGATATTGAAATAGATATAATTACATTTTAGTACAATTTCTATGTATCAAAACATTAAAGTTCCTCAGTTTAATAACAATGAAATGCTACTTTGTTAATATTGTTCCGTTTTGTATTGCTTATAAATCTAATGATATCAATTATGAAGTAAATTATTATTAGTTCCACTTAAAAAGCGCTTTTATATCGTAATAAATTCCATTTTATCCAGAAATAGTTTTAGTAACTGACATAAAACTTTAACTTTTTTTCATGTACACCTCGAACTTCAAATATTTCTAAAATTACAACTTAAACAACTTTTTAATATATACAAAGGAGGTAAATTATGAAAAAAGCATATGTATGGCATGTCAAACATTGTAATATTCTATCCTTTCGATTTGTATTGTAAATATATATTTGTTTGCTACAATTTCGATTTGCATTGTAAAATTTTCCATTCGTATTGTATGATTATTTATTTGAATTGCATTTTATTATTTGTATTCTATAATTTTCAATTTGCATTCTATAATTTTCCTTTTGAATTGTAATTCTTTTTATTTGTATTCTGTATTTGCCATTTGTATTCTATATTTTTCTATTTGTATTAAATTATTTCTTATAATTTTATCATTTGTATTGTATTAGTGGATTGTTTATCAATTTTGTTACGAAGAATTTCATTGGTGAAGATTAAGCCTGTATCATGTGAAAATTATCGAGATGCCCGGGTACTGTTTAAAAGCAAACTGGGCTCCTTTGCGTAAATATAAGAGGACAGTCATTTGAATAAAAAGGGATCGTTGGCAGACGACAAATAAATAATTGGTCCTTAGAAATATGTTGTCTGAAAAATTAATAATTTGATCTTGACAGGT